>JAFBJU010000113.1:152984-212984 GCA_016785305.1 Colistium nudipinnis | reverse complement strand
ACATTCATTTTTTCTAGCACTTGTTTTGTTTGGGAGGTCAGGCAGGATGTCTGATCACTCTTGGGTCGAGCTTTTTCTTTTTTCTTTTTTTTTTTTACACAGTTTACCGTTACAGTGAGTGAAGCGAGATGTTGCATGCTTTTGTGTGCACAGTCAGTCACGGTCTCAGTAAAGTCCCGGTGTCTTTTAGAAAACTAAAATGTCGACGTGCTTCCAAATGGACAGAGCAGGGGTGTATCTCCCTGTAGGGGGAGCCACTTGTGACTGTGTTCTTTTCAAGCTACAAGCCCCTGTGTGCGGCTCTCTGTAAACAGTGTGCAGACGCCACAGTGTGAAATCATTGGAGGCGTTGTTTTCTTTTGTGAGTGTGCGTGCGTGCGTGCGTGTTGCCTGCGTGCGTGCGTGTGTGTGTGTGTGTAGCGGATACAAATTGCAGCCGATGACAGACCAGAATACGAGCTTGACACCGATAGCAGATTCGAAGAGACCACGTGAAAATGAAATGCTCTGCAAACATTTTATGCCACGCCTCACGCAGACCTGCTTTCTCGTTTGCATATCAATAACCCCTCGATAGGAAGATAGACACACACGCACGCTCACGCACACACACACACGCACACCTAATTGGTTACGTAGGGAGCGGAGCCAACTCGCACCTCTCGTTGCCCCGGCAACCAGAGAGGCTGATTTTGTAGGAGCACTTACTCACATCCCGTCTGTTATTCACTTTTTTTTTTTTGTTCATTCATTCCTCCTTTTAGTCCTTCTTTATAACCCCATACCCTCTCTCCCACCCGACCACCCCACGTCTCTCTCTCTCTCTCTCTCTCTCTCTCTCTTTGAGTGCTTTTCAGTACATTTCCATTCCCATCTCTCCTCCAGTAAGATGCCCTCTTGGCGTGCATGTGCAAATGAGGAAGACTTGAAACCATTCGTTTTTTGTTTTTTTGTTTTTCAAAGGTGACACGTCTCGTCAAGTTTTGTCGCATATTTACAATCTAATCGTGTCTCGCAGCTCACTTGTCAATTCACCGTGCCTCGCCGCGTCAGTCATGTTCATGACTGCTTGAATTTGTGTACACCTCTTGTTCTCATTTCAGATCCCTTCGCTTCCTGCCTTTGTGTGTTTTCCCGCCATCGTCGGTGTTTGCCCCGCCCTTGATTGTCTCCACCTGTTCCCACTCACCTCACGGGTATATAGTCTCCTCTCCCCTTGTGCCAGTTTGACTGGTCTTTTGCTCTGTGGGAGACCAAGCGATCCAAGCCCCTTACCAACTCGTTGCCAAGTTCTTGTTGTCCTATTTTGGTAGTTTAGCGACATCGTATGTGAGACAAGAGATTTGGTCTGTTACTTTGACCTTTTCCTCTGTCGGAGCGTCTTTAGTGTATTTCGCTTCAGTCAAGACTTTTCTTTGGCCTTTCTGCGTGTTGTGCAAATTGGGTTCTGGTCTTATTTCAGTTCTGAAATGGCGTAAACAAAGAAGGGCATTGTGTAGTGGTTAGACACAGTGGGCTTCCATGTCTATTCTCTGTAAACAATCTTAAAAAAGCATAAGCTCAAGACGGTGAACTTGTGGTGGTGAAGAGGGAGTGTTTCTTTTCTCAGAGTAGAGTTCGACTCAGCGCTGTATTTCCTTTTTTGAGCATTATAGTGTAGATCGGGCTGATGATTTCATCTTTATAGGCTGAACTTTTCCACACTGAAATCCCAAAGGTGGCTTTGCTGTCGTCCCCCACCGCTTTCCAAACCCATCCTTTGCCTCAGTCCCTCTCCACTTGCCCTTTAGCCGCCCCCGCAGCTCTCTCCAGGGTGTATCAGGTTGTCATTGGCCCGACGAAGCAGGAAACAGGAAGTATATATTGCCCCATAGACAGAACTCTGGAGATACTCGATGGACACACGCACACACTGGCCCTCTTGTGTTATGACAAAACTGTGTGTTCTGCTATGAGAGGAAGTATTGATGAACCACCAGAGATTCAGACCCAAGCAAATGCAGCATATACCGACGTGTGTGTAGCAACTTTGTGGCAATTTATGTCTACGTAATTTGAGGTTTGCGAATAAAACCTGTCCCAAAGACCCCTGGGTACTCTGCAAGCTATAGGACTGTAGTCTGTCTGGACTATCGCACCGAGTACGAAACCCTTCCCCGCAGGCCAGAGATTTAGAGAACCCCAGTTCTGGAGAAATAAGACGAAAATCTCCTTTACTCCTGAAGCAATAAATCTGTCAATGTAATCCTACATACTATAAGCAAAGTAATACAGTGATTGATTGTCTATAATAGGGGAGATTTGGAGCATCATTTTTGTACTCTTTGTTGTTTTTCATTTAGTGTTGAGTTGTTTTCTTGTATTTTATGAGTATAAGCCAATTTTCCCATCTGGAATAATACAATGACTGAACGGCACAAGCAGAGTAGAGGAAAACTATCCCAAAAGAATGACATGAACTTTTCTAATCAGGAGATCTGCATCCGATTAACAGGGAAATGTGTTGGAAATCAATAAATGGCAGAGTGCAAGAAATTGCAACACTATTGGTCTAATATAAATCAAAGTGTGAAGATGGGAACATGTGGAGAGGAAAGAGAGCGCCACGCAGAAAAACTAAAAGGAAGGAATGATGCTAAGAATGTGATAAGAAGGGAAGGCAGCCGTGTTCTCTCGTGTCAGCTTTCTGACGAAGAGAGAGAGATAATCAAGAAAAGGAAAAAAAAACAGCCCAGCTCTAATTGTCGCCTGTCAGCGTCCAGTCAGACCCCAGACCCATGTGGATGTCGATGGATGGACGCCAGCAAGGTCACCGGCCATAACCTCCAGGTTAACACAGGCACTTACTACACATTAGACACACACTGTGAAGACGATTGTGGAAAATACACACTCACACACACACACACACACACACGGCATAAAGCATGTTCATGGGACGCCAGGGTAGAGACAGCAGAGTACACATAATGAATGTGTCGAAACAGAACGCCGATGATAGATCCAAAGGGAAAGAGATGCAGACGGACCGGCACACATACACATAGACAAACAAATACGCACACACACACACACACACACACACACACCGTCTCAGGAAGGAAACAAATGTGTATGTATGATATAGAGTGGCGCTCTGTCTTTGACCACCACATGTTTATTTTACGATTGTTGCTCAAAGTACTGCAACTCAAAGAAAGATGCAAATAAAAGGACACAAGCAAATAAAAAAAATTCACTTCAACACTTTTATAATTAAGCATCAAAAAAATGTGCTGCAGATGGAAAACAAACACAAGGATGGACAGCAAATTCAAACAGCACAATCAAATTGAAGAAATAGAGAGAAAAATAAGCCAATGTGTGTTTATGGGGTTAAAAAAGGATTTTCTAAAAAAGTATTTGTATTTTATTACTACAATGGAAGTACAAAGAGTCTCTTTCCCCCTTTTGCCTTTTTTGTTATACGAGAGCCCGTTATCGTGTGAGCGTGGTATACATTTATTAAAGCCATCATGAATGGTTTGCAGCTGTTACATTAATCCGATTTACATTTGGCGGTGAAACACAATCTTCTTCTTCCTGGTCCTCCTTTAGATGGTCGGTCAACTTCACTTAGTTCACAACTTCACACAACTCACAACTAGTTCACAAAGGTCCCTTTTGTATTTTGCTCGGTCCGCCCTGTTGTCATGTTTTGGCATGAAGATGGTTAAAACAATTGATGGTACTCACGTCTTTTTGCTTGTGTTATTCTAAGCTGCACTGTCAAGTCCTCGGGGCAATCGTTCCACGCAGTAAATATCTAAACTGCACAAAATATATCGCAATTTTCCTGTGTGTGCATGAAACTCTTGGCAGAGGCCGTTATCAAGAAAAGTAAATCTTTAAAAGTGACAGGTGACAGACAGGATTGTGTAAAACCTGAGAGTTAAGTCATCAAAACTGCTCTAGTCTAAGTCTGAACAAGTTAATTTTTCAGGTTGAACGTGAATGTACACAGGGAGAATACAATTGAGATCCATGACATTATTAGCGCCAATTCTACACCTTTTCTTCATAGATGTCAATCAAAATTCTCTAATCCACCCAACACCAGAATATGCGACCCCCTGAGTGACCCCGGTGCTTTACTGAGTGACTGTTGAGCCACGTGTCAACGTAATGGGACCTTCTAATCCCGTCCGCAAAGAAGTCGTTTGACCTTTCTCCAAGATTTAGGAGGTCATTTAGGGACTGAGGCAGGCAGCTGAGTGCTGTCTGACAGGACAGTTGTTAAAGATGCAGAATGCAGCAATTGGAGGAGTGGTTAGTTCCTGACCGTAATGGCTTTCGGAGCTGGGTGGAATGTTAAAAAACTAAAACCCATTGGAGCCAAAATGCGTACAAGAATGTGCACACGACAACAAGCACCACTGAACATGACATGGAGTATACCAACCTGACATAACAAACTTCACTGGATACATTATAACTATGTCAGGCTAGGACGGGTTCACTCGGAAACTCTCCCTCAACACTCAACGACTGCAGACATTTCGTAGCGTGGACTGGAAGGAAAGGTTACACCCTGTATACCCAAGATCCTGCAGTAATGTGATGTGGCATTCATGTGCGTATGTTTAGCCTACTCGCACCTGTGGCTTAGTCTTGGTAATTGCATCCATTGATGTCTCTCTTCTCCTGCTTCCCCAGAAATGACAGCAAAGAGTTGATTTAGGCCTCCATGGCCTTCATTAAAAACAGTCTACCTCAGGGACGGTCACCTCAATCAGAGGGAACAATAAGGACATGCAGGTGCACACAAATGAAAATAGATGGGCCCTTCCAAAAGGGTACACGCATACGCACGTGCACTCACAAAAACGCACATGCACTCATGTGCTCACTGGGGGCCGAGGTCCCCTCAGGATTGGTCAATTATTAAGCGGTCTATCCCTCTAAGAAAGAGTGTTATTGATTGATTATCACTATAGGTTTAATAATTTAGTTGTTTTAATAGCAGCAATGTGGACAGGGGTGGAGCCAGTGGAGGAGAGGCAAGAGGAGAAAGATAGCAAAATGAAAATATTTAGTGTCGAGGAAAGGGAGTCAAAACAGGTAAGCATTGAAAAGACCAAGGATGGAGAAAAAGAAAAAAAAGATTGACAGACAAGATCTTCAAATTTAGTCATTCAGTCATTGACTTTTTGTTCAAGATTCTCAATTCATTGACAGGTATCAGCATTAGCCTACTAAGCACTCTTCATAACCCTAACCCTCCAACCCTTACCCTGTGCACTTTTCATAATACTTAAAGTCTAGCCCTTACCATGTTTACTCTTTATTACCCTAACTCTAACCATAAACCTGTGCCCTCTTCATAATCATAACCTTCAAACCCGAACCCTATGCATTCTTCATAACTCTAAGACTCTAACCTTTACCCTGTGTACTCTTCATAACCCTAACCCTCTAATCTGAAACCTGCTTTTGATGTGAATTTATAAACACAAGAAACCTACAGTTGAGCACTGAATAACAGAAGTAGTACTCTGATTCCTAGCTTAAGATGCTGATGTTTATATATTGCGATATATTTCTAAAATAGTTATGATCCCTAATGAGTCAGGACAGCCGGTATTGCCTCCAATTGGTCCATCTCTAAGGTTGAGCTTTTTGTCCTCTGTAATTCACAGTTGTCAGGAAGAGATTGGTAAAGGCATTGCCTCTAGGTTCTTGGATGAACTGAAAATAGCTGCAGGTAGTAGCAAGGTAGGCTTTCTAAGCACCCTTCAGAGTGAGTTACAAGAGAGTCAAGCTCCTACACTTCACTTGCAGAGTAATGCAACAGAACCACATACAATGAACCACATACAACTCAACATAGTGACAAACCCAGGCATGACACCATGGGTGACAACCAGAGTGTATTTACAGAGCCCACACGCATTCACAGTGCACCTGGTAATGTGCCTGCGGGCCCTGTTAACATGAAGGAAAACATATTCAACCCACCTCAGGGTCTCTGTTCTAGCAAAAATGGCTTATTTTACTCCTCTTTCAAACCATCTGTCTTCTCTGGCCAGAATGTGAACGTTTTCATAGTCAAATGAAATGTCCTTCAGATGTAGATGAACAGCTGAGTCCTGGCCAGAGCAGGTTGCTCTCCGGTGTTGTCACAGGCGTTTGTGTAATGGTTGTTTTGTTTCTCCTATGTATAAATCAGTACAGTCCTCAGTGCATTGGACTGCATAAACCACATTGCTCTGGTTGTGTCTGGGTGGCTTATCCTTTGGGTGGACCAGCTTCTGCTGGTGGGTGTTGGTGGGTTTGAAGTAAACCGGGATGTCATGTTTGTTGAAGATTCTACGGACTTTTTCAGAGACTCCAGTAATATACGGAATAACCGTGTTTTTCCGCTTACTGCTGTTTTCTTCTCTGTTAGCTCTCTGTGGCTCTGTGATTTAGAGTCCTGATGACTCCCAGTTTGTGTGCCAGAGAGTGGTGGGTATCAATATTGGTCTGTGAATGTGGGTTTCCTGTAGACTCCGACGTTGAGGCTTCTGTCTTCTTCGATGTGTACTGCGCAGTCCAAGCTGTTTCCGCTCACAACTTCACGGGTGAACTCGATGTTGTTGTCCACATTGTTGATGTGTGCTAAGAAGGCTTCAACTTCCTGGGTCTTGATTTTGACCCAGGTGTCGTCCACATACCTGAACCAGTGCCTGGGAGCAACTCCTGTAAACAAGGACAGGGCTCTGCTTTCCACCTCCTTCATGTAGAGGTTAGCCACGATAGGGGAAACTGGTGAGCCCATGTTTTTGTCTGTAAAAGCATTCGTTAAACTGGAAATACGTTGTGGTCAGGCAAAGGTCAAGGAGAGAATGCATATGTGTTCCGGGGTGAGTTTGGTTCTGTCAAGAAGGGTGGCGTCCTGGAAAGGTCTTTTCTTGTTCATGCTCACTGCTTCGGTGGTGGGGATGCACGTGAACAGAGAAGTAACATAATTTGTCTGCAAACTCCTGTGAGTTATGTATGTGGTGTTCCGTGTTACCAACCAAAGGGGCTAGTATTGTGGGAAGATGTTTAGCAATTTTGTAGATAACAGAATTAATGCTGCTGATGATCGGTTTGAGTGGGGCTCCTTCCTTGTAAATCTTGGGAAGTCCATAGATGCATGGAATGGTGTCCCCTGGGTAAAGTCTGAAGTACTGTTACGATCTATAACCTTGTCTTTCTCTAGCTGTTGCAGGCAGGTGATAACCTTCTTTTTGTAGCCACTGGTGGGGTCTCTTTTCAGGGTCTCATATGTGACTGTGTCACTCAGAAGGCCACTCACCTTGGCATGGTAGTCTGTTGTGTTTAATACCACTGTGCATCTTCCTTTGTCGGCCGGCAAGATGGTGATGCTCTTGTGTTTCTGAAGCGATGTAAGTGCTCTGCTCTCCTGTGTGGTGAGGTTGGAAGGCAGTGGTTTTGTGCCGGCTAGGCAGAGACCTTCAGCCTCAGTTGTTCGGCTTCAGAATTGCTTAAGCGGTTGTTCCTAATGGCTGACTCTGTGGCTGTGATGAGGTCAACTACTGGTATCTGTTTTGGCGTTAACATTTTGTCCTTTAGCTAGGACCTCTGGGGTGAGAATCCTGTCGGACAAATTCTTCACCCATTTCTCATGAAGGTCTGATTGTGGTGCGTTGTTGACTTTTCTCCTCCAGGTCAGTTATTTTGTTCTTTCTGCTGTGCAAGTGCTGTGCTTTGTCAATAAAGCTGGAATCTTCTTCTAGGACCTCAGAAGGGAGGTTTGATGCTAGCTGTTTGGATAGTTGTTCTGTCCTAGATTTAAGAGCGTCAATAGTGAAATTAATTTGTCTTACCCTTTCGTTGAGAAGCTGGTATTGAGCCTTCTGGACAATGATGTTGGCTTTGTGGCCTTTCACTGTTGTGACCAGGCGTAGGCTGACAGGAACAATGTTTTGTTGTCTGCATCTTAGGCTGAAACGTAGGTTGTTCCTGTGGTCGGCAAGTTTTCTACAAGTCCTCTCATATTCCCGCTGCAGTTGGAGGGAATCCATTCCGAAATATGTAGCAACATGTCTGTGAAGGTTCTCAGTCATCCAGGTCATGGTAATATCAAGTGCGATTCACAGTAGGCAACTGTACTGGTTGAAGATTTCTTGAAGACGTTTCTTGACAGAACCAAACTCACCCCAAACCACTTATGCACTCTCTCCTTCACCTTTGCCTGACCACAACGTATTTCCAGTTTAACAAATGCTTTTACAGACAAAAACATGGGCTCACCAGTTTCCCCTATCATGGCTAACCTCTACATGAAGGAGGTGGAAAGCAGAGCCCTGTCCTTGTTTACAGGAGTTGCTCCCAGCCACTGGTTCAGGTATGTGGACGACACCTGGGTCAAAATCCAGACCCAGGAAGTTGAAGCCTTCTTAGCGCACATCAACAATGTGGACAACAACATCAAGTTCACCCGTGAAGTTGTGAGCGGAAACAGCTTGGCCTTCTTGGACTGCGCAGTACACATCGAAGAAGACAGAAGCCTCAACGTCGGAGTCTACAGGAAACCCACATTCACAGACCAATATTGATACCCACCACTCTCTGGCACACAAACTGGGAGTCATCAGGACTCTAAATCACAGAGCCACAGAGAGCTAACAGAGAAGAAAACAGCAGTAAGCGGAAAAACACGGTTATTCCGTATATTACTGGAGTCTCTGAAAAAGTCTGTAGAATCTTCAACAAACATGACATCCCGGTTTACTTCAAACCCACCAACACCCACCAGCAGAAGCTGGTCCACCCAAAGGATCAGCCACCCAGACACAACCAGAGCAATGTGGTTTATGCAGTCCAATGCACTGAGGACTGTACTGATTTATACATAGGAGAAACAAAACAACCATTACACAAACGCATGTGACAACACCGGAGAGCAACCTGCTCTGGCCAGGACTCAGCTGTTCATCTACATCTGAAGGACAGTGGACACTCATTTGACTATGAAAACGTTCACATTCTGGCCAGAGAAGACAGATGGTTTGAAAGAGGAGTAAAATAAGCCATCTTTGCTAGAACAGAGACCCCGTCACTTAACAGAAGCGAAGGCTTAAGACACCGTCTTTCAGCCACTTACAATGCTGTCCTTCACTCTCTCCCAGGGAAGGTAAACAAGAACAACAACTCAAAGAAAATCTCAGGTGAAAAAAAACCCATCATTTACACCTAGACTCAGGCGAAACCCATAACCCGAAACTGGGCCAGTTGGCCAACGACCTGCAAGTTGAACAAAATGGTCCTCTAATTAGGTACTCATCCTCTGATTAGCTATTCATCTCACGAGGATAAATACCTGAACTTTTCCAGCAGCTAGTTAGAACTGAAGAAGTTAGGGTTTTAGTGAACCATCAATGCTAAATAAATGAAGGTTGGTACCTGGGGGTTTTCAGGGCCCCCGAACACAGTGGTCCTGGTCCCGTGTCACTCGGACATCGGGAAGTGGGCAAAAGTCCAAGATAGTTTTGTGCGTCTTGGCCGTTCACCGACTTCCAGATATACGAGCAATACGGGACCAAGACCATTGCGCTTGGCATCCCTGAAAACCGCCTAGTACCAACTCTCATCTTTCTACCTGCGACACTGCACCAAAACCCTTACCCACATTCCACTTTTACGACCCCTATAACTGTGGAATTAGGGTTAGGGTTTACCAATAACCTCATTCCAGGCTTATAACCCTTAAAAATGTGTAATTTGGGTTAGGGTTTTAGTGAAGGGTGGCGGATAAAAATATGAAAGTTAGAACCAGGGGTTTTCAGGGACCCCGAATGCACTGCTCTTGGTCCCGTGTCACTCAAACATGGGGAAGTGGGCGAAAGTGCAAGATAGTTTTGTGCGTCTTGACAGTTCACCATACAGGGTACCCCCTGCGTGTGTACCAAACACTGCTTCGTAGTACTCATCTGAGTAGCTTAATAAAAAGTGTGTTATGTGCACCCCTGTTTTTAACCCTTACCCTGTGCTCTTTTCATAATCCTTATCCTCTAACCCTGTGCACATTTCATAATACCAACCATCTAACCCTGTACACTAATAATAAACCTAACCCACTTACCTTAATAACCCTAACCATAACCTTCTAACACTTAGCCCTTGCATTAGTGATCTTTAAAAATCAAACATGATGTTCAGTAATTAGAGCTATGGTACGCAATCACAGTCCTCATCATATCATCTGCATGTAATTAGCATCTCCTTCAGAATTATACAATCAGAGTCCCTAAAATTAGTGTCAACATTGTTTAACATTCTGTGGGATTTGTAGTAATCATTGTAGACACAGAAAGTTTCGCTGTAATTTTACCAAACAAATAGCTAGGCTGTATAACTTTTTTTTATGCTGAGTCTGAGTAGAATATGTTGGCTATGCATCCTTCCTTTCACGTTTTTTTTTCCTTCAGGCCTGAATTTCAATTCTTCTTATAAAACATCCTGGGGGGTGCAAAAAAGGATTGCGTGAATTGGGAAACAGAAAGACACCAGGTCAGCCACCCTCCCAGCCGCACGATAAATCTGTGACATTTTGTCCAGTGTTCAACCTCTTTAAAAATGTATGACCTGGCAGACTCTCTTCCGCCCAAGTAGCTGCACTTCTCTGAAAAATTTATGAAAAGCATTTTTTTTTACTTCTCTCTGTTTTGTTGAGGTGGAGAATTAAGAGAAGATTGTTGAGCGATGTCATCAACCAGTGTGTCCCTGACCCCCTTGTCCCTAGACAAATACACCTAACCAAACAAACCCACAACAAACACACAAAAAAACATCTTGCCATATAACCTAGTGAGAGACGGAGTGGAACCATAATTCCTTTTCGACTGTTGCTGTCGTATTATTACTATGCTACCATTTTCTTATTCACTAATCCAATGAAAAAGCAAGAGGCTGTAAAAAAAATGATAGTTTGTAAGACATTTTCTTGGAAGTGAAATAAAGGGGAGGGGGGAAATCTCTACACTAGGTTTACTTTACACATGCCCTTCATCAGCAGAGGACGTTTGCTCAATTATCATGGGAGTTGTACAAATTCAAACGTTCTATTATTGTGGTATTGTTGTACTTCACATCGTGAATTTGTTAGGACATGGCTTTGTCTCGAACGCTCAGGAAATAGTAATATACTTCCCGAGAAATAGATGTTGTGCGTAAAATGGTAACAAGAATTGGATTAGAATGTGTGTACATACACTTAAGGGGCTACTGTAGATAATTTGCAACGTGTTGAAGGTTAATATCCCAGACAGTTATCCGACTGAGTTGATTAAGGTTGAATGTAATACTTTATGTCAGTGTGCATGTGTACTTGATTTATGCAAAAATGCACGAACATAATGTACAGTTAATTACAGCCGACTTGAATCACGGTGGTTCAGTTTTTATTTGTTTATTATTATGTCAATATATTCTGCAGAGGGCGATCTGACTAACAACAACAAATGCTCGTGTCGCCTCGTTTCTCCTGACAAACAGTATCTTGATATCTGGCTGCTGGTCCTGTCACCTGGAACCTGCAACAAAATAGTTGATTTACACATCCAGTAGGTATGGAGCGACTGGCATTCATTTACAATTGTCAATGCATTATTCATTCTCTTTTATCTGTGTTTGTGGTCGGCGCCACCTCCTGAGGGAAAAACCTGGCTCTTTATCTGGGAAAACTACTCGTCTATGCTTGCACCTATGCACAGGCTTATGGTAAAAAATCGAAAAGACAGAAAACTATTGGACTCGAAACACAGGTCAGCGGTATCCACGGACTCATTATTAAATTAAGCTAATGTATTAAGGCTTGCATCCCATCGATGAGCCTTTGGTGGTCTGGGTGGTTTAGCCACAGAGCTATGAGCCAAATCAACTAAATGTTCCACTGAGGCCACTGAAGTTCAAACCCCAAACACACCACCGCTTTGCTCTGCCGTCGTCCTCTGACCACAACTCCCAGCAGCCTCGACAACGCTCACACCAATATTACACACACCCGCGAGTCCTAAAACTCACCAAGTAGGAAAATGTTTGACCGGTTAATACTTGCCACACTCGCACATAAGTCCGCTCTTGCGAACAACAACAAACAACGCGCACAAACACCGGCACATCTCCGTTCCCTTGGCGGCATAGGAGAGTCACTGGTGTGATTGCATTATTGATTGCGCTGGCTATGTTTTTTCGTCCTTCTTAAAAGCATTTAGCAATCTGGCAATTAGTTAGGGCTTAATGTAGGATGTCAAAACACTGTTATTGATCCAGCGGAGCAAGGAGGAAAGATTGATCAGTCAACTCATTACGTTGCTGGCGCTGCCTCGTCATAAACACTCCAGATGAGACTCCATCAAAAGCCCATCCCTAGTTCACTGCCGGTCTTCTGTTGCTTGCTCTATCCTTCTCCCTGCATCAGGCTCCCTGGTGTTTTCTGTCGTTGGCTCCTGCTGTATGATTGCACTGTCTGCGCCTCATTTGAATTCAGTCTTTTTTTGTTCTGTTTTTTTCCCCATTGCTGCTTGCTATATGTCTTTTATTGGATTGATTGTTCCTCCTTCTTCTGTTCGTTAATGCACGTATTGTAATGTAGCCAAAGTCGCGTATCAATCTTTTATAATGCCTGAATTTTAATGCATTGTATCCATCTTTTATCCCAATATTATATTTATCCCATAATAATGTTTTTTAAACCTCAATTTGTCCCGGAAGGTAATTTTTTTAAAGCAGTTATGATGTAAATCTCAGGGAGGGCTATCCATCCATCCGTTAACTATATTTTTTGACCATTTGTGGGTTCTACTTTAAGCTTGAGCCAATCCCAGCAGAGCTTCATGGTTAGCCAGCTTATCACAGAGGCAACATTTTCGAAATCCACAAAAACACAGGGAGAACAAACTTCACGCAGAACTGCTCCATCTTGGATTCAAACAGAGAGACCTTTTGCTTTGAAGCATCAGCGCTGACCCCTACACCACTGTGCCACTCTTAGTTTTGCATCATTTCATCAAATCATTAGTCAATCATATGAAAATCAGGCAACTGCAGACGCACTTGATTCGATTTTCAGAAACACACAGCTCAAACGTCTTTTTATGGGTGTGGACGGACACTAATGTTGTAAAAGATGGAACAAGGGTCCAATTCATGAAGTCTGGCATATATCAAGCACTTTCACGGTCTGAATCTTGAGTAAAATGTATTTGATTTCAAACCAGTATAATTAAATATTCAGTGAATCCCTACAGGACAAATTAGGTTTGTGTTTAGTGTGAAATGGGGGAGATTGTTAAACAGACAGCACTGTCATAAACTGCTCGAACCGATCTATTGGTTTCTAGTCCCTAAAACAAAATCTGTGTAGTGTCTGAACGACTATCACCTTTAGGTCTTTACAACGTTGAGTAGAGTGTTTGGGTTGCCTAAATCAGGCAAACTGCTCCACAGAATATGTGATAACCACTTCAGGTAACCAAACAGCTATGTCAGTATGCTATCCTGGACTTTAACTACACGTTTAAAATCCTCATTTCACAGCAACTTCAGTGTATTGGACAACCTTGGTCATTATTGAGTTGGCTGACACCTTGTCTAATATCCTCCTGAACAGGTACAGCAGGGCCCTGTGTTGAGCTCAATGCTGTTTAACCTCCTCGCCCATGACTGCACTCCCATCCACTGATTCGGTAATAAAAAGTGCAGCTGACACTGCAGCCTACAGGCTTGAGGTGAAACATGTTGCCAGGTGGCCTAAGAAGAAGAACAACTTGACCCTCAGCACATTGAAGACCAAGGAAAAGATAAGCGACTTCAGGAAAACAGGAAGAACCCTCCACTACCCTCTTCCGCAGATATAGATTGACTGTAGAGACTGTGGAAAGAAAAATTGAGTTTCTTGGTGTCACTAACTCAAATGAACCTCCAACAACTCAAGTCTTTAAAAAATCCCGACAGAGAGAGCTTTTCTTGAGGAAGCCCAGCTCCTGCAGAAACACCCAGAGCTACGTTGCACTTTGTACAATTGTACTTCCAGTTTAATTTAGTACTTATCTCTTGTTTTCCTTTCAGATCCCATTCATTTCTCTCTTTGTGTGTTTCACCATTATTGTCTGCCCCTGTCCTTGTTGTTTCCACCTGTGTTTACTTAGCTCATGTCTTATCCATGTGCCTCGTGACTACCAAAAGGGCCAGCATTAAGTAAATCTTGTTTCAAACCAAGGTTTGCTTGAGTCTTTGATATTTTCTTTTGGGACTTTTGCTTAGAGGGGCTTTGTTTTTTAACATAAGAGAATTTAGAGTTTTACTTTACGCAAGATCTTCAGTAAAGACATTTTGATTACCCTTAACAAGTGGCTGCATTTGAGTCCTGTGCCTCGAGTCCAGTTCAGAGAGTTGTGCAGGTCAGAGAATCCCACGCTCCAGATCCTGAGCCCTTCTCCAGGGATCTTAAGATGATGACAGGGTTTCCTCTTCAAATGCTCCCCAGAGATTAGTCAAAGTCCTCATACTTAATAATTGCCTTATTAAGGGGCATAGCCCTGGCATGGGCTGAGGCAGTCACCTCATCCATGGATGCCCCGACCCTAAATTACAGTGAATTTCTCAGGGATCTCTATAGAGTTTTGCCATGGCCAACGATGGTCCCATTCACTCTGTGAAGAAGCTATTGGCGGCCTGCAACCAAAGTTGAGGTCCTCAATTCCTGGTCGACTGGGGAAAAAAACACTAGGAGGAAGACTGTGCATCCCAACAAGTTTCTTCCTGATCACAGACTGATTGATGACTTTTAAAGAGACCAACCTGAAGACATCGGGAGCCATGCTCAGAGGGGGTACAGTAACGCAAGCCACTTGTGTTGATTTCGACACATTATATTGTTAACATGTCAGGTTACCTTGTCTTGCAATGAGACGGCCACTAATGCGCCCAATAGGTTGAGGGCGATAAGCGATTCCAAAGTTGAGGCCGCAGAAAAAGAGGTTAACGGCATGAGCGAAAGGTTGAATCCTGCCTTCCATGTTGGTTAGCTGAAGCCCCTTAACGAGAGCCCCTGGTCCCAGTCCTGTCAGTCACTGTTTGTCATTGTACTTCCTGTTTTATTCTTTTACTTTGAACCTCTTGTTCTCATTTCCGATCCCTTTACTTCCCGGCTTTGTTTCTTTCCCGCCATCGTCCGCGTCTGCTCCTCCCCTGATGGTTTTCACCTGTGTTCACTTACCATAAATAGTCCTGTCTCCTTTTGTCTTTTGCACTTGAGTCCTGTGCCATGAGTCAAATTCATAACATAGTCTAATCTATTCTATAAAGATTGATTTACACTCCACAAATAAATAAAAACATGTTTTATGCCTTTCAAAGCAACATATAATGGCGCCTGTTTACATGCATACTAGCTGCACTGAATTTGTGTGTTGTTTGTGGGGAACAAATCTGAGGCAAGAAAAATAAGCGCATCACCAGGAGAGATACAGTACTATACAACAGCTGTGGCTGATGGACTTGAGGATTCACCCTTATTTTCCATTTGTGCCCAGTCGCGAGCCCTTTATCTCTGCTACTACTTTGCTTGTTTTCTTGCTTCACTTGATAGCAGCTTTCAAATGGGAAAACAACGCATCTAGAGAAGAAAACGGCAGGAAAATTAAAGATAGTACGGAAGATGTTCTTTTTCGGTCTACACATCTATTCTTTCAAAAACCCTGCTATTTCCGTCTGTTCAGTCTTTAGTCTGTATCCTCGTCCTCCCTTTTCCTCATCTTCTCCTACCCACACACACACACACACACCCCCTTCTGCCCCGACAAGTGTCTTATATTTCCAATGATGATTTAGCTCATAAATCTTGATAAAGCCACTGGCTGTTCCGTTTCGGTGGAACAGGAAACTCTTGCAAGGGTAAGAGGAGACAGAGGATGAGGAATTGCTCTCAGTTATGAGGTTGTCCTGTTTTCCGGTGTTTTCCATTTTGATGGTTTCCTCTGGGAGACAGCATTCCTGTGTACCGAGAGCACTGTTTTTATTGGAAGTAACTTAGAGCGTCAAGTGTTGTTTGTGGTCATGTCTGTATTTTTCGGCCAACCCAGTATCTGTATCAAATTATTATTGTGTTTCTTTAAAAGGATTAGCTAGTCCATTTCTGACCACCTAGTCTTTTTTCCTTTTCAGTATGCAACCCGTGAGTAACTTAATGTCCCTATATTAATGTCCCAGCAGCATGGCACAGAATAAAAAAAAAGATAAAATCCCTTCAAATTATCTTTTATAAATTATACCTTATACCTATGCAGAAAAACATGCCGATAAGTGTGTTACTCTTTCACCTTTCGCTTTTTTAATGATTTAGTTTCAAGATAATCAATAAAAAACTGATGGGTGGATTTACACTTGCCTTAAATCAATTGTTAAATATTTCTCGAAACAGAATCATGAATCTAAAGTGCCTTACCATGAAGCCGCATTCACTGAGCTCCTAAGGACACGAGTCAAGCTATTTTTAGCTAAATACCACCGGAACAGAATAGTACAAATCAGAAGGCTTCATAAAAAAACAAAAAACAAAAAAACATTCATCATTATTATAAAACAGATGCTCGTATTTGTGAGGGAACACATCCACATCGATAGTCATCCTCGCGGCGGTGATGTCACCCCACAGGTGCACCAGTGGAGGATTATCCACAAATGAGCACCTGTCACGGCTTTACAAATCTCTAATTGGCCCACGTCGTTACGGAGCAGCTTTGGCTCGCCTCGTCCCTGCGCGGAAACCACTGCTCTGTCTGTGCGTTTTCTCCCCGGGTCTTTGTTTCGGTAATAATGACACATTTTCTCCGAGCATTAGCTGCTCTTCCTTGGTGCTTTTAGATCTTCTGGGATGAGACTGCAGTTAATAGCATAGTATTAAGGTAGAGACAGGCTATACTTAGTAACAGAATTACCGAAGCTCTGATGTACAGCAGGCATGACAGAGACTCGAAAACCTCTGCTCGGCAGCGACTGTTTTCCCTTTGCCTGGAAAATGATGAGAAAAGGCTGGAATATTGTTTTTGGGCACACGGGTCAGGTGACATGTCCTTGTCGGATGTATCGCCGTTCGTTTTTTGGGGGCTTTAAAACTCCGTTGTGTATATGTTATATAATTATGAGAGAGTATTATATATATATAATACTAATATATATTGACTGTCTATAAAATATGTATAATGCTCAAACCTCAGTGAAATAATAGGGTTGAAGGGACACCACAAGACTTAACGATCGGTACTTAATTACAGGAGAATGCTTGCAATATTTTCATTTCAATTTGGTCTCCATAAAACATTATCCTCACAATATTCTCCGGAATGTTCTCCAGCTTTCACATTATTTCATCATGTCATTTGGTGCAGTTTCAACATACTTTGCAGTCATCGCCTCCTCCTGCGTCCTTGTTGACATTGATGACTAGTGTCCGTGAAGAATAGAATAATAGAATAGAACATTTCATTTGGTTATTCCAAACATGTTTCGCTGTAGCCAATTGGGAAGGTCTGGAGGCGATCTTTCATGATCTGGGAGTCAAGCTCTATTTATCCTGAAGCTCAGGCCCCCTTGAAGCTCAAACCTCGCCCCACACAGGCTGCCAAAAGAATCAGCCAGAAAAGCCGTTTCGCGTTACTGAAATGTTTCTTTGGAGCAAATCTGTTTCACTTAATTATAATTACAGAAGGAAATTAAGATTGTGTCTCATATACTCAATTGTACAATCCCCCAGTCTCGCCTGCGGTACCATTCCGCTCAAGAATAACTGTTTTAGACCCGACTTATCCCGTTCAAACATTTATTCATTCCTATCATGAGTGTCTTACTTTCTTTCATTTAGAGAAGAGTTGATGTGACAAAGAGGTGGAAGTAAAAGAAAAAAAGGTCGGTTTGGTCATTTGGCCATTTAAGACCAGTGCTGCTGCCTCAGTCTCATGGGAATGGCTGCGGCCCCTCAGTGTGTTGTCTTAGCAAGACATGTAGTAGATCAGCTTTTACAGCCTCCCTCATCCTTACAACTTGGTGTGTGTGTGTGTGTGTGTGTGTGTTTGTCTGTGTGTTGATTAAAAGTGTTATTTATGAGGTTGAAGTGCTGAGCACAGGAATTATCCACTGTACACCGGGAGAGTACTACTACCTCTCACTTTCTTAGCACCACACGCACGCACGCACACGCACGCACACACACAGACTTTTTTACACCATGGTGAATTCTTTGCGCCTTGTGCATTTCTCTTATACTTTCCGATGATGTTTTTATTAAAAGATAAATTGTAGACAGAGCTCTGGGTAAAAAAGAACATATTAATTCAGCTGTTGCTTAATTGCATCAGGGATCTGGGGCTACTCTTCTGTCCAATTTGCTTGTACAACTCCCAGCAAAAGCTCTCAGCCTGCTCCTAATCTGCAAACCAAGCAAGTAATTTTTTTTTTTTCCCCTAAAAGACACTAGATTTATACTGGGATTCATAAATTGAAATATACACACACGCACGCACACACTAAACTGAACTATTCACTATAGTCAGTCATCTGCAGGAGCTTTGAAGTGACATTACACCTTTTATTAATTACATTGAATCACAACAGACCTTTCCACGCTTGAAGAGGAATCATATCATCATCACCATCATTACCGTCATTATTTACTACGACCATGTCTACCACGCAACCGACTGTACAAGGTCCTTCCCGTGTGTATTTCTGTGTGTGTGCGTGTGTGTGTGTGTGTGTGTGTGTGTGTGTGTGTGTGTGTGTGTGTATTTTCACCAGCAAAGCACAGATGGTGGCATCTTCATCTGCTTTGCCAAATAACAGCCTGCTTGCAATGACCAACATTAGCTGTATAAGTCAGAATTATTCCAGCATTTAATTATTATGTGTCTGCTCTCCAGCCGTTTCTTGTTTACGTCATAGAAACAACTTTTTTACATCTCTTTCATATATAAACCTTATAGTGTTCTGCCCTCTGCCCTATTTTAAGGTGTCTTAGAGCTCAAACTTCTACAAAACATCCAGAAAAAAAAAAAAAAAAGTATGCTACCATTGATAGCAGCAAAACCCGCCAAACAGAGACAATTAGCACAGCATAAAAAAAAAACAGGTACCGAAAAAGAATAATGCAGATAGCAAATTCAGTTTCTTTTTTTTTAGAGTAGCCATTTTTGTGGCTTTTCATTCATCAGGGGCTCCAGAGGGATCCAAGCACAAAGGTAATCTTAAAAATAAGCTTCCTGATGTTTTAGCTTGTTAGCTTAGAGTGCTATGTTGAAGTTGTGCGTGTGTGTGTGAGAGGGGGGCATAACTACGACATGGACAATAACATTCTGCCCAACAGGGTTATGGTTAAAGCGGGATAACAGGAAAAGGAAAATATCTGTTCATGTTGCAGATATACTCAAGTCATAGGGCTAGTCATTTGTGTTCAGAAAAAGGCTGATTTTGATGTCATAAAAAAAAGACAATTGACTGAATCCATAAACGTTAGCTGCCATTATACCAACCTCGCTAGACAAATAGTTAAAATAATTGATGTTAAATTGGTGATTGAACCAATTGATTCCTGATTCGTAAATAATTTGTATTCGAAATAGGCTTTGGCTAGAGCTTGAACTCAGTGTACGGATCCCTCCTGACTCACCCAGCTGACCACAGACACACACCCGCACAACACAGACACACTCGCACACACACACACACACACACACACACACACACACACACACACACACAAACACACACACACACAAGCCAACATCACCGGTAGAAGGAACAAACATAGTTTTGCACCACAGGGGCTGATGGATGTCATTTGGTGTATTTGTGAGTCCCATGCAGCTTTTTTCAATTCTCCGCCCTCCACTTCCAAGACAAAAAAAAAAGAAAATAGCCAAACCCAGATTCTGACACAGCGGTCACAGAGGCGTTTTTCTTCCAGCAGCTTATTCGCATTTGTACACATATTTTTCCTCTTTCCTCTCGATTATTTCATTTTACAAAAAAAAAAAAAAAGAAAAAAAGAAAGTAGCACTTCTAGACCAAGGTTTAAGACTATCACGTACAGTATAGGCAGCATAGAAGAGGAAAGTTGGCTGAATAGTCTATTTTACAGTAGGTCACTTGAATAAGAGAACGAGAGAAGTCAGTGATTGTCGGTCCCTCCTTTTTGTCCGAGGTGTCTCTTACGCTCATACAGCAGTTGTTGTTTTTCCACTTTTTTTTTTTTTTCTTTTCCATTGTCTGCGATGTGAGGCGTTGATGCGAAGACAGCTGATATTCAGCCAGGGCTTTGTGTTCACAGTTCAACAGTTCACAGAGCACCGCCAGTGTTGTGCTGACAAGTCTTCACCCCCCCCCCAGCCTCCACTTATAACTGTAAAAACGTCACCACCATCCAACATGTCACAGTTAATTATTATTATTATAATTCTTTTTAAAGGAAAGAAAACACAGCGGATACTCTTCTCTTTTGACATCGGACGCGTTTGCTCTCTGTTTGTTTCTCACAGTTTTTTTTCCAGCTCACACGCAGGCCCTCACACACCCTGCCCTCTGTTATTGCACAGAGATAGTGTGTGGCAAGTTTTCGAGTGTGCACACTCAGTGCAAACTCTACTCGACTATACAGCAGGGATGGATAAGCCAGCATGGCCAATGCTGCGGCCCCTACGCCCTTACATTCATGCTCTGGCAGGTGACGATAATTTTGCAATATGTCAAATAAATCTAAATCTACAAACGTGACAGACTGGTGAAGCATCCATCCCTGTTGTACAGTACGCTGTATATAAGGGCGGGCTAGGTAGCTGACATAAATTAGATATACAATCAAAATGATCTCACACATTTGCGTAACATAATTGAGAAAAAACAGTGTTCAATCTGTCTGCTGTTGCAAAAGGCAACCGTAGATAAGAAAGAAATGTACAAAATGCTCGTTTGCTTTACAAATAATAATATAAATCAATCACTATAAATCCATAAAATCAACATTTTCAAGTTCACAAACATCAATACCATCAAGTGCTGTTGTTATTAAACAAATAAGACTTAGAATTCCAGATTTACATCGAATTGTAATGTCTGTAGGTAAAACCGCAGTGATTATGACTCTTCAGCACGTCTGTCAGGAGTAAAATATGCCCCAGGAAAATTCAAAAACAAACAGTAAATGTGTCGTGCATGCACGTGAGCTTTCGTATATACAGTGTGTCTGCAAATGTCTGACCAGATATGTGAGCTGTGCTGTGCGAGTGAAGTGTTCCGTGAGTGTGTGGTGCATCTTTTAGTTCAATTTCTGTGTAATCTTTCGGATAAACTGCCAGGAAATGTGTGTTTGTGTATGTGTGTGTGTGCGTGTTTGAGGACGGCAATAGGAATGTGATGGGAGCTAAAATTTGAATTTGTGGCTTGTTGTACATTTGCGGGCCACGGTAAAGATGGATGTTGCCTCTCGCTCTCTCCCTGAGGACACTCACACCTCCTCTCTCTCCCCCTTCATCTCTTTCACTCAGCTGTCTTCTCTTTCTCCTCCTCTCCTCCTTCCACATGACCCATTCCTACTGGCACCATCTTTTCTTTTCTACCCCGCTGCCTCTGCTCTGATCTCTCTACCCTCCCCTCCATTTCTTGCCAATATGCATTATTACTTCTCCTCCTATGCCTCCTCTCCACCCCGTCTTAGTGCTCTTTCTGTTTTCTTCTCCTCTTCTCTCCATCTCGCCTCCTCAGCCATAAAACAATAAGTCTTGAATGTCTGTGAGGAGACTGGGCTAATGGGGCCCATTAGGCTGTAATGAAATATACATTACACCATTACAGAGGACGGGGCCTGGCTAAAGCACTGCACCGCTCAAATAATAAAACATGCACAATTCAATTTCCTTCTTGGCCCGTTTTGAGTGTCTTTCAGTGTGTGTGAGTGTGGAGATGGAGGGGTGACGGGATAAATGCTACTGTGTGTGTGTGTGTGTGTGTGTGTGTGTGTGTGTGTGTATTGTGTGTGAATCCCCTCTAGCACAGATGTGGTTTTCAAGGATGTCTGAGTGCTGAGAGCCTTGATGATTTAATATGGGTTGACCAAATGAACCACACCTTCCCCAGCGCCGCCACCCACACATCTGACCGTGATCTGACCACTCAAAGCCCAGCCTCCCTAAGCAACTTTCATAACCCCCACCCTCTATCAACACCAAGCCCTCGCACTAATCGGACAGCTGTGAACAAATGAATCAATTGACCCCCGACCCGTACACTTGACATCACACGTGAAGCATCTGTCACTTTGTTGGGGGCTGGGTGGTTGATCATCGTGTTACACTGAGCTGTTTGACAATGTCGTGTAGGTCTGAGCGATATAATATACAAAATTAGACGATGAAAAATGCACACAAGAGTTTCAACATCCACGGAGGCATTATTTCAAAGTGTTGCATCGAGGCGATGTCGTAGAAGCATGCCAAATAGGTCAGGACTTTTTTTTTTAAGGGGACGATTTTTTTTGTATTTATCGTTCGACTACAGTACAGTGGAAAACCTCAGCCTTCCTTTGGAATATTTTATTCACCGCAACAGCTCAGTTGAGCCTCAGTTGGCACTGTACTGATAGTCATTTTGTCTTATTTGTAATCAGTGAGCCAACCACAGATCAACCCACCTCACCCCCTAAGTGTGTCTGACAGGCAGAAAAACTGTTTTTTTTTTGTCTTTTCCACCTATTTATTTTTGGTTATTATCCTTTTGTGGTTCATCCACAGTATGTCAACCAGAGAGTTATTCAGTGTGTTAATCATGACGTCTTTGCACAAGTCATGTTGAGTGAATGCTGACATTAATATGTGTGTACAGTTCTGAGAGACAGACAGAAAGAAAGGACAAACAGGCGGACCAGGTGAGAGGAGAAAACACAGTGTTTTTATGGCTCAACACCTCACCGAGCCATTTTCTCTGAAAGGTCTCACTGTCACACAGCTTCATATTTACACGCAGAGGATTGAAGCTTTCGGAAATCCTTCCTGCGCTGTGCCTCCTTTCAAATTTCTGTGTGTTTAAGTGAGTCCCGTTGTCCAACAGGGAGCAAAAGATGAGTCACTCAATTTAAATTCCTGTTTTATCAGGTATCGTCAATTTAGCCCCAGTGATTTTAAAGCATTTGAAAAAAAATACGTTTTTTTTCCCCCTCCAAAGTTAAATTGCTCTTTGTGAATGTCTCTTCCGGAAGGTTGTTGAGATGCATAAGGGAGAGATAATTAGGGAAAAAAAAGGAAAAAGGAGGTGGGGCTTAGTTGAACAACTTTTTGATTGCCTTAAATAGTTTGATAATAGCTTCACATCCTGTACAGCGGCACCTCACACTCGCACACACACCCACACACACACCTTAGTCAGAGGTGTCACCATGTACACTGTAGTGTGTGCGAATACACACAAACACACACACGCACACGTTCCTCCATGCTCTTCCTGTGTTCAGCCCAGTATATCCAGGTATACAGGCGAGGCCTTCGCCAGGTTGAGGAGCAGACAGTGGATTTCTTTGATGTTAAGTCTCATGTGCGGCTCTCTCTGCCAGCAGCCCAGCATCAGGTCATACACTTCTTTAAGACAGGTCCTGGGACGCTGCAGCACCCTGCCCTGGGTTATACACTCTATCACCTGCAGGCAAAGAAACAAAGAGAGGGACAGGAAAGACGTCAAGTTCCACAGCGGTCATGGCCCTTCGTTGCAAAATAAACAAAGGACAAATGAACTCCACTGAGTACCATGGAGCATTTGCTTGGTAAAGTTGTCCGACCTTGCAGTAATGGCACACAGGGAAAATGAGGCGAATGAATTATTAACTTCATTGATGAAGCTACATTGCCCTGGAACGGTCATCCAGACAAATTATGCAACTTCTCAATAGGATTATCAGGAGAAAGTCTCCACTTGTGCATTTACCTCGGGACAATGAATTTACTCTCTCAGCGCACATTAAATATGCTCTTATAGCTTATATATACAAATTTGAACTTTAAGAGAGCACTTTGTGAAACTGAACTGCTGTATGCTGAGGAAGGAGCTCCTCGGCATAGGGAGTATATATCACCCTCTGGCAGCAGTTTGGAAAATATCGATACCATTATTTTTCGTAATATATATATATTTTGTTAAATAATTTCCTCATTTAACATTTAATACACCCATATTTGTGTATTTTTGTAACCGTATTACCTGAAGATTATATTTTTTTAATCTAATCTACATAACTGAAAAATCTAAAATGATGTTTTCCATATACAATGGATATGTAATTTTGAAACAAAAGTCCATATCCTGTGTCAAAGAAATCTGAGCATCGGATTCGGGTCATGAGGTGAGAGCACTGTGAATCAGCAGAAGTCTAATGGATAAGAGAGTGAAAGGGGCTAAAGGTTACTTTTGGAAATAACCAGCATGAGTCAGATGAAATGGGACGGCTGACAGGGTTAGAAAGCTGTAACCAGAGTTGAGGTCATAAGAGTTCATGTTGGGGTTAAGGTGAAGGTGAAGAGTTGAAAGTCGATAGTCAAGACCTGCTTTCATGAGGGCAAGATTGGTTAAATAGTTGGGTTCAGAAGCAACAGTAAATTGATTCAGTAATCTGTTAAAATTTGAGTGAATGTCACATAGAGAAAATAAAAGTTCATTATTTGTCAAATGAGAGAAAATTCGAATTTTTCCCCTTTTCCGCTATTTATAGTTTACAGTCAAATAGCTTCAATCGATTTACTTCGCATGGACCGACAGCTTTTCTCTCTGTATTTTGTAGACCGATAAAATGATTGATCTTGAAAGTAAGTGTTAATTGCAGCCTTAAGGTTGTAATTATGTTCGTACGGGAGATCTTTAATTAGATTGAAGCCGTTGTGTGTCTCGCTTCATGCTTGGCGTGGCGAGCACGTGCTGAACCAAAAGAACAGATACTTATTTGAAGCAGTGCCAACCGACCACAAGATTCAGTTGGCGACGAAACAAAGGGAACATTTTGTGAGCCCCTTTAAAAAAAAAATAGGGTTACAAATTTCTTTCCGCTCGGGGGAAAAAAAAGAGGCACCTGCTCCTGCGACAGCCTGCCAGCGATGCCAGAAACCAGTGCCTTCCCTTCTGTTACGTGAAAACAAGCGAAAACCTGGGTTCCGCCGGCTCTGAGTCGTACCTCGCAATTAATTCATGTTAAATGCAAAACGGCAAGCTGAGTTTCCTTTTACAGTGTACTGAGATGACTCAGGCCAAAGGATTAACACAATGTATACCAATGAGATGCTTGAACACACAGGCGATTAAATATTTAGTTTCACTGAAGGGCTCTATCCTCATATCTACAGGCTACGACATCTTGTTTGCCATTACTTATTAAGCTAGAGGTGCTTCCAAGCTAACATTAGCATAACATGGCGGCTTTGTGCTTTTGACTCCTCTTCTTTTTGTTGTTATTCTGTGTACTATCAGTTAGCTTCACAAGGACGACGCCAGTTCACAGCGTATCCCGACTCTCTGTCCGCTGGTGTTTTCAGGGGAGTAAATAAAACCGTGGGGTCTACAGTGAGCGGCGACCGCACTGTGTACCGTACCTCGTTATTGGACAGCTGGTACCACGGCTGTTTTCCATAGGTGAAGATCTCCCAGAGAACAACTCCCAGGCTCCACACGTCACTTTCCGTGGTGAACTTTCTGTACATGATGCTTTCAGGGGGCATCCAGCGGATCGGCAGCATGGTGTGACCGCCGACCTTTTGAAAGACACACACGCACGCACACACACATAAAGTCAAAATAGTGCCAAGTGACCAGCAGAACAAATAAATTGTTAGGGAGCTGTGAAGCATATTCAGACACATCCTAGACTAAAGCAGACAAGATCTAACCCTAACCCTATAATTAGCTCTCTTCCAATCCTTGTTTACGAGTTTTCTCAAGGAACAGGACACTCAAGTTAAAGTTACACAGAAAATATTCTCCATTTTTCTGCCTGAGGCATTTGTTTGTTTCACATGCCATGGTGGAAGGTTACGGCACAGTAGACGGCACCTGTTCCTTGACTGTCACACACCTCACTCTTGATCAGCATTACATTGAAATGAACTGAGGAGTACACGGACGAGGAGGTACTTTATTTTTTTTTACCTCAAAAAAAGAGGGCATAGGCAAGTGAGCTCACAATATTAAGTGACTAGCCACAGATTACGATCGGATGATGAAAAAATGTCGGTGATCCGCCAACGGGTCTGATTCTCGAACACAAAAATCAGCAATGTCCGTCACGAGTTGGAAATAAAAGATTTTAAAATATGTGATCCAGCGTGACAAATTTGCCCCCTTGAGTGGCATTTCACCTTGCTTGTCATTAAAGTTGTATAAGGTTTACGATGGGTAAACTATTCAGACCCTGTCATTCCACCCTCTGAAAAAATATGAACACCAAAGTTTAATGGGTTTGAACAATGTTTGTTTGTGGAGCAAGAATTTGTTGTGACGGACCCCCTGGCAGCTGTGTGAAGTTTTAGGGTCTGAGCCTCAAACTCGTCAATGCAGGACTTTTTATTCCGAACATGCTAAAAGCTGAATGAAACCTATGTCCTTGTAGTGATGCTGTTGTCTCTCCACTGGACCTCGCCTCTGCGTCTGTACACATGAATCCACCGACCGCTCCGCTGCTCCACGCGGGCGGCACAATCCATTTTCCGAGGTTTATGCCCGTTATTAATGGCCCGGTACCCACACTTGGCCTGTTTCTCCGTTAGTCAGTCGGGTTATTTAATGGAGTAATAAAATTTGCACGGTCAGATAGCCGTCGGGTTCGCTGTTACGTCCGGAGAAACACATCTGCTTTCATCTCTGCGCCTTGCACTTCTCATAACCAGGCCCTGGCTGTCTGTTTCTCATCTGAATGTCTCTCCAAATATGTCAAATTCCAAAACGGGCTTTATTCGCGCGGCCGTAGTCAAGTTAGGCTAGCCAATAATGCCAATACAGTGCAATAAAAAGGACAAACAGCAGACACACTGTATACTACAAAGTACTAGACAAGACTCTTTTTTTCAATAACATGCATGCTTTCTTCATTTTGGATATCAAAAATATAATGCAGTATGGTCAAATCTATGGCCAAGGTCACGTTAGATAGATAGATAGATAGATAGATAGATAGAGACTCTGTACTGATGTGTCTGAAGCAGCTCATACCCATTAGTCTTTTTGTTTTATTCATCACGCCTGATCATTCCCCCTGATGGTCTAAAATATTAATATTGGGCTCTTGAACTTCTGAGGCTTCTGCATTTGTTTATGGTTATTAACTCGCCCTCTGTGAGTTTGTGGTTCAAAGGTGTGTGTGTGTGTGTGTGTGTGTGTGTGTGTGTGTGTGTGTGTGTGTGTGTGTGTGTTATATCTTGGGAGGAAATGAAAGTGCTATATCTTCAACAAGGCAGATTTCTCTTTCTCTGTCACTAGCTCTATCTCGGTTTTCTCTCAGACGCTCCATCTTGAGTCTTTGTCTCTTTCTCTGTTCCTGCACCTTCTTTCGCCATTTCGAAGATTCGCATACTGTCTCCACACACTGCAAATTTGCATACTGTCACCGCCTGAGCGTTTCAGGGAAGCCTTAATAAAGAGAACAAATAAAGCAGATGAGGGCTGTGGGCTTCCTGTAGTAGCCTCCTGGAGACTGTAGTATCCATGGCAACTGGACTGGTTGAAAAGACGGCATTATTGGATGGGATGTAGGAGGGGCTTGTGTGATTAACACGGCCGACTCTGCTGTTACCGCAACACGCAGGACCTCTACCTTGATTGCCCTCTGTGTTACTATGGAGACAAAAACTCTTTCCAAGAATTCCAGGGTCAATGTATGTTGTGTGTGTGTGTGTGTAAGTGTTGGCGTGCATGTGAGTGGTGGGTTGTCTTTTTTCCTTGAAAAAACAAAGAAGAGAGGAGCTCGCTCTCCTGGCCATCTTCTATACCAGTAAAACAGATGACATATACATATTGATTGGTATTTATATATCAAAATAAATACAGCGGGGCACAGTGGTCAGCACTTTTGTGTGTGTTTGGAGTGTGCATGTTCTCCGTGTGTGTGTGGGGGGGGGGGTTTCCTGCGGGTCCTCTGGCTTCCGCCCACAGTCCAAAAACATGCACACTGGGGTGAGGTTAATTGGAGACTGTAAATTGCCGTAGGGCTGAATGTGACTGTGACTGGTTGTTTGTTTCTTTTGGCTTGTGATTGGCTGGCAACCTGTCCAGGGTGTACCCTGCCTCTTGCCCAATGTCGGTCGGAATTGGCTGCAGTTCCGGCTGCAACTCTGCATAACTCCAAATAGATAATAGATGGAAGGATTTTTATTTCCACAAACATGTTAATGAATGGATGAAATGATTAACATACATTCTTATTCACCCAATTTTGCAGTGGTAAGCCCACAGTAAACCCCATTAGAATACTGTTTGTCCGTGTTGGTTGGGACACAC
The DNA here is from genome assembly GCA_016785305.1 of Colistium nudipinnis. Lineage (NCBI taxonomy): Eukaryota > Metazoa > Chordata > Actinopteri > Pleuronectiformes > Rhombosoleidae > Colistium > Colistium nudipinnis. Next base: position 184,448 of record JAFBJU010000113.1, on the reverse strand, counting down.
ACACACACACACACACACACACGCGCATACACACACAAGCTAAATGACTCTGCAGAGATAGTTTAACTCTACGGTTTTGCCAGCTTTTCTCTACACTCTGTGTCAGCAGCGTGAAACAGTCAAACTTGAATTTTAATACACACGCAAACATTTACTTTCCTTCCATCCTACGTGTTTGAGCATGAAATCTTTCTTTTGTTTTTGGAGACAGGACTACATGCGTTTATTATTCTACCTTCCCGACTCCGGCTGCAAGTCCAACCCCAAACATTTGCCCACGCACACACCAAGGCACTGAATCAAGTCCTTCCTTGTCTGTCTTGTGAAGCATCTGTCAGGTTTATTGTGTAGCAGGGGGATTCAGTGACGTCATCACATCTCCCCCATTCCTACGCCTCTGCTTCTATTTTCTGACACAAACACACACGTACGCACAGTGGGGGGGCCTTCGATTCCTCTATGACTCATCTTTGCTCCTGTCTGACGCAAGAGCATGACTGGGTCCCTGCACCCTCCCCACACGCACACGCATACGCACATGCGCTCTGTCCTTGGATGCTGAAAGATGAGCGTATTATTTTGTTTGACTTCCGATCATTCTGTATCTATATTCCGCGTCCCTTTTTTTTTTTTTTTTTCTGTGTGTTTTTGAATTTCCGCTTTGTGGTTGTAAAAAAAAAAAACAAAAAAACGCTGCTCCTGTGTGTGTGTGTGTTTGTTTCTTTCTGACTTTCCTGTGCGATGCCTTCTCTGTTGGCCACCTAGCCTTGGAGACGTCTCCTCTACGACCTCCGCATGTGTATATTTCTCACTGCCTTCTTCTTTTTGTATATTTATTCCTGTCCTGTTTTCTCCCTCCCTGGCCTGGCCTTCCTCTCCTTTGTTTCCCTCTCTTTTTCTTTTGCAGCTCTTTCTCTCCCTTCATCTTTGCCACCTTCCTGCCTCAGTCTCCCACACTTACACCCCCCCCCCCTACCCCCCCCCCCCCCCCGCCATTTCTCTCCCACTGCTTCAGAATACTAAATAGAAGTTCACTGATTACTTTTCTTCCTGAGAAATGTTGGATACAACTACGAGGCACACCCCCACTGCCTTTGCCCGTTTCTATGACTACAGCCTCGGCGCTTAGCTTTGTTGAGGAGAGGTGAAAGGAAGGAGGCAAAGGAGGAGGAGGGAGATTTCGGTGTCGTCACACAGAGATGGTACAAAAGACTGGCACGGGAGGGGATAAATTAATTTTCATGCCATTTAATTTGATGCCCTATAAAATGTGTTATTTCACATTTAATCATCCGTTTTTGCAAAAGGTTAAATAATAAGTCATTTTTCCATGTGCTTAAAACACAGATTGATTGTGGCCTTGAGGATATTGAATTTTTGACCTTATATCACATTGTGGCTTAGCATAGGCCAATGAATGGTTTTCTTGATGAAAAATGATTAGTGTAAAATGAACAGAAAATAGATATTTTTTTGGAAAGGCATGAATAATATATAACCACAATCAATTCATATTTTCCCGCAACTGTATTTGAATTATATATATTTTTATTTCTTTTTATTATTTTAGATAAATAATGGTATACATTTAATTAAAGCTATATATATATCAGGCAATAAAAAATAATATATAAATAAATATATTAAATATATATGTTCCATTGCCTGGCCCACAGGGTATGTATCATATTATATTATGTATAATTTTAAATACATTTAGATAATATAGTTCCTACCATTTATTCATTCATTCAATATCCAAAACTGCTTATCCTTATTAGGATGCAGGGCTGCAGGAGCCAATCCTAGCGTTCTAGGGGTGAAGGCAGGGTACACCCAAAGATAGCTGGAAATGTTATTTTTGAACAATGCATGACATCAATTACGCTTTAGTGGCTTTATCGTTACTTAGACTGTGGTGTCCCGTATAGTATTTTTTGTCCCAACACAATTTCACCTTACTTGATACCATTGGCTCTTTGTAGAGCTGTGGGCAGTGCTCTATACTACTCACATACTAAACATTATTTTGAATAAGATAGATAGATAGAATGACATCATTTAGAAAACAAGTATTCATTTGTTTTGTACCTTTTTTTTTGACACTCAACATTTTTTCTTCGTAGCCCATTTATTGTGCCAATAAATGGAGGCATGCTTTCATACATGAAACATAGTCTATCACTTAGCACCATGGCCGATTTATACTTGACTGAAATAGCCTATAATCTGTTGTTATCTTTTTGAATGATACTGTTAAAGTCACTTTTCGTTCAAAATAACAATTTGTCTTGTCATTACATGGCCTCTCCTTCCTTGTTATTCTCTTTTTTCCCTCCACCCCTGAATGCTCTGTCACTGTCATTCATGTCAGTTTGCCAGACTGGATGGGAGAAAGGGCAGGAAAAATGGACAGTCACTATCAATCAATCCATACGATTTATTAGATTTTGCCCTTTTGGAAAGGTGACAGATTGCTGTGCAAAAGAAAAAAAAACACACTCAGCTGTCTCTTGTACCCCTGAGTTATCTTGACACTCACAGCAGAGCTACTAAATGTCCCTGCACACACATACTCTTGAGCACACTTCTTTTTGGAAATGCAGCCAAGTTCAACAAACTCTCTCTCTCTCCTTTCTGCTGAAAAGTTCTCCCTAAAGTTCCCCTGAGTACAATTGTGTGTTTGTGTGCGAGCATGTTTTTATTCGTCTTTGCGCAAGTGTGTGTGTAAAAAAAAAATAAAATAAAAAAAATCCTAGTTTTGGTTGATTTGTATTTTATTGTTTTTTTTTTTAGTATTCATTTTTTAAATGAGATACAATAGATTTGGAGATTTATGTCACTGTCACAAATGAGTTATTTTTAGACATCGGAACGAGATTAAATAAGTAAAAAAAAAATGAAATAAAAAAACGTTAAAAAGTTAGTGTGCTACATCCTAGAGTACATTTAAAGTTTTTAATGTAGTATTCTGTCGGCGGCCTTATGTTGAGTCTGGTTGTGCAGGAACCATCAGACTTTAGTACTTTAGTAATTATATCAGTAAACGTTTTCCCTCAGAGAAGCGTATTAAAATGTGTCTGGTCTTGTCATGCAGCTGTCTCATTAGACTGGTCTCTGGTGAACAGCAGGCTCCTCAATTTAAAATGAACACCTGCTGAAAAATACAACTCTGAATAAATTATGCCGCGGAAATATCGGCTTTATATTGGCCTCCGACGGAATAGAACGCTGCAGTGAGCGGCGTTTTTTTATTTTATTTTTTTTACACTTGGTATGACCTAAAATCCCCTCACGAAGCACGCACTTTATTCTCCCTCTCCATGAGCTCATTCAGTGACGTACAGTACGCCATCCCAGCAAATACAGCTGTGGGTGTGTGGGTGTGTGTGTGTGCGTGTGTGTCTAACTTTGCCGCATTATCCTTGGTTAAACTGACCTACCACAGCAAGTGGGGTCTTTCAGGCATGCCCATGCGGGGGGAGGAACATAGAGGAACCCATGCAGCAGGGAGGGGGCTTTAAAAGAAGGGCCAGAAAATATATCGACACATACACCTACCCTGTAGTAGTCAGTGCTGTAGACATCCCTGGACATACCAAAGTCCCCAATCTTTACCAGCAGGTTCTCCCCCACCAGGCAGTTCCTGTCGGAGAGGCAGGGCAGCAAAAAACAGCTGTGAAAAGCATCTTGCCGTGGGTTGAAGGAAAGAGGTTTTTGCATAGTTGGAGTTACTTTGCAGGTTGTTAAACCTCTCGCGTATTTATCACACCCCATAAAAGGTTCGACGTCAGTCCATGACACTGTTGAAGAAACCGCAAACAAAGTACTATCTGGGTATTCCGTAAACCAGCAGATATCTATGGTCGTGCAACTGACTAATATCTGACATGACTGCATGACTGAACAGGTCTCGTGTAATAAAACATAAAACAACATGGAAAAAAAACAAAAAAACATTCTCATTCTGTTTTAAGTTACGGGGCTACATGACAAACCTGGTGGCCAGGTCGCGGTGCACAAAGTGCTGGGATGCCAGGTAAACCATGCCCGATGCTATCTGCTGGGCGATGTGGAGCATCTGAGACTGGGTCAGCTCCACAGGCCTGGTGGTCTGACCATCAGACATCAGAACCGCATCAGGGCCGTGAGCCCTGTGGGACAAGGTAGAAGGCCAGTAAGATGCGAGCGGCCTGTCCTTGGTGCAAAAATGGTGCAAATCTGTTTCTGCAACCAAATTCGTCAATTCATTCATCGTTGTCACGATGACATTTTAGAATAATGTACATTTTCTCAATTCCTGAAGTGCTGCCACTTAAACGCCATTTTCATGTCACCAAAAAAAAAAAAAGAAAAAAGAGCCGTGCCTGAGGAACTTGTTGAGGTCTCCGTGTTTCATGTACTCAAACACCATGATGAGAGGGTCGCTCTCCACGCAGACTCCGTAGAAAGTGACAATGTGTTCATGCTGGAGGTTGGTCAGAAGCTCGGCCTCGCGGTGGAAATCCTTCCTGGCATTTTCGCTGGCCTCTTTGAGCGTCTGCGCACGGACAAACACACACACACACACACACACACACGCACAGGCACAAGTGACATTTCAATAAACCGACGAATAAACGGAGTGATATACGCACACGATTGCCAATTAGTCATTCTCACGGTGGACAAAGTCTGTTCCAATTTATTTGGCTGACGTCCAAAGAGAGAGAAAAAAAAAATTGCAAGCGTTTTGCCTCGTAAAAAGTGAGTTACAGCAACTCTCACACATTGCAGAATTACTGGCACTGAGCGAGGACGGATTCAATGACAGAGCAGGAAAAATGGAGACATTTCAATATTAAATTAGGCCATTACAAAGTACAACACTGGTGTACAACACTGCATTCATTATATTCCCTGGTTCCCTCTGAAACTAATCTTCATCATCTCCTTCCCATGAATCAGGAAATCTGTCAGGCAGGTTGTGTAACACAACATCTCTGACAAAGGCCCATGTGTGTGTGTGAGAGAGTGTGTGAGAGAGAGAGAGAGAGAGAGAGATGCAGGAAATGAAAGGTTATATGGGGTCTATATTCATCTAAAGAAGAAAAATAGAATTTTCCTCTTGTCTTAGACATGAATAATTGATTATCTTCGTACAGTGTATGACATGGATATATGTTCACTTTTTACCTTGTGCGTGTGAGTGTGTGTTTGTCTGTAATGCAGATAAAAGCTCCTCTTACCAATACGGCTCTGAAAGACAAGGACAAGTCACCGAGAACGAAGGGGCAAATGACCCACGACCTTTTACCCAGAATGCTGAGAAACCAGAAAATGAGACGGACTGTAACTGCACTCACGTTCTCTCAGCCAATCGTGTATCACGAAACAGAGGCTCGATCGTGTACATCAGACTGTAAAAGGATACTGCACGATAATGAACGCGGATTATTGCAGTATATATACTGGATAGACTTTGCTCCGATCACAGTTTGAAATGTGATATCGGATATGTATGGGAAATCTGGTCTGACTTTCCACTGTGGCTGCACTGATTGTCTTCTGTAAGACATTTACGTTCCGGTTCGTGTCTGAATCCGGAGGACGTGTGTTTAGGCCACACAGGCTTTACACATTGTAATTAATAGTTGGATGAATAGTTGATAACTCCTTAGAAATGCTGCTTATCTCCACATTAATATTAATAAAAAAAATAAAAAAACAGTAGAGAAAAACATTATAAGTATACTGTACGTTCTACATCTTAAACGATGCATGATTTAACGCAAAACAGTAGAACAAGCATTGGCATACTGTAGAATTGAAAGCAAATGTATTTTCTATTCTATTATTTATTTTACCGACTCAATCATGCAGCTTATTGACATAAATAAATTAGGATTCTTTGGAAAAAAGGACCAGGCCGAATTTTGAAATAATAGCAGTCTCAAGTAGAAGCCTGACTACTTTTTGTTGTCATTTTTTTGGCCCCTTGCGCTGGTCCTCCGACGGGGCAGATACACAGATCTATTACCGCGCCAACCACTCACACCTGTGGGCAATTCCTCTTCATTAACCTAACCGCAGTCTGCATGTCTTTGGGTTGTGGAAGGATGCAGGACTACCCCCAGACAAAATCCCCACGGACACGGTAAGAACATGCATTTTTTTCCACACAAAAAGAACACATTTAAAGGAGTATATGCGACTTGCGCAACGAGAAAAATATTAGAAACAATGGATGACAGTTTGATCGGAATGTAGGCAGCTGTAGACGTGTATGGATCACTTTTTGGCACGAAAAATGTGGGCTGAAAAATGTGTGTCGTTCATACTTGCAACATGGCAGCAGACTCGTCCTCGACATACTTTGAGTATCAAACACCAAGCCCAAACCTGGCAACCCTGATTTCGTCCTCATCTTGATCCGTTTTTTACTCATCTGGACACGGAAGATGTTTTGACCGATTATTGTCGACTGAAGCCCATGCGCGCACTGTTTGCCGTTTACAGCCAGTCGATTCCCGGTAAAAACGAGACTTCAAAAAAAAAGGAATAAAACAAAAAAATCTCTGTTCAAGGGCGCGTGTGTTCGATTATTAATAGGGGAATTTCAGAAACGATACAACCGAGACTTTCTCATGAGCCAGAACCTGTCACGCCCCGCAGTCTCTGATGCTGCATTCATTCCCCCGGGCCAAAAGCCATATTTTGCCCCGTTAGTTATTCATGTCCCCGGACAAATAAAAGCCATCAACAACCTCTAGCTTGGGAACGTAGTGATTTACATATACATGCGCGAAAGGTGACATTATCGGAAGCGGAAGGTGTTGGTGAACGATGGCAATCGGGCGTGCGGGGGGGAGGGGGGGCTGCATGCGCGCATTTCTACGTGTTAAAGTGTGCCTCAGTGTGTAATATACGGTAATAGTAAAGCTTGCTTCTGTATTATGGATGACTGGATGATGGATAGCGGACTCTAAAGCCGGGGCCATTACGCGCTATTAGTGAGTGGAGGTGATTGTAATGCGTTGTGGAAGGGAGAACGTGTTTCTGTAATGTAGCATGCGTGACAGCGTGCACGTGAGAAACGACGTACCCCCTGTGAGCTCGGAAAGAAACACCCCGCGTAGTTCATTTCACTGTCGTTTCTTCAATCTGATTTTTAAGCGCAACAGTAGAGAAAATGTGCGTGGTGATGGGGAAGCAAAGCGATCTGGCTCAGATTGCGTTTTCCAAAAGTATCTAGCGTGGGCAAATCAAAGCGTTTCTTACCACTTCCTGTTAAACGGAATGACTTTCAATTCTGTACTCAGTCCACTACTACATTTGTAAAAAATCAGCAGACTGTGGTGCCGTTGCAACACACCATCGCAAAGGGTCAGTTCATTCAAAACCTTAAAAAAAAAAAAAAAATGCTCCTGATTTATAAAATTAGTTATTTTTGGATTACCAAGACCCGGCAGTGTTATCATGTGAACTGCTTTTAAACTTAAGGAATATTCTCTTTTTAGTTTGGCGTTGTGTTCGGGTGAAAGAACCTCGGTTTACTGACGCCTTCCTCGCATCTTGTCTTATTTGATGCAGCGATAAGTGGAAGGAAGTGGTGGGTCGTGTCAGTGATGACAATAAGACAAGGCCAAAATAAGCACGGCGGGTGCACGGCATACAATACAGAGTCAGACGGAAGAAATGAGGCGATACTACTGATTAGATGATTGGTCTACGTATTCTCTATCTACAGCCGTACGATCGCAGATTTTGTGTAAGTGATGTGCTGCTCGTAGAACACCCTTTCTGGTTTGGCGTGCAGTCGGCCACATCCTGGCTCTTGGTCCACAACCAGAAACTGCGCTGGGCAGGATTTTTTTGGGTGCATATTTTACAGAGAACACACCGGTGGGCCAGGAAGCCGGTTTAGCGCTAAGCTGGGAAGGAAATAGGAAGTGCCGTTGGGGAGGGAAAAAAAGGAGGTTTCGCGATCTGAGAGGAGGAGAGGGTCAGGATGAAGACAGAGGGGAAAAGTCAGGTGTGGCCTGGAATGCAGAGGAAGTGGGGAGATGAGGAGGGGGTGGGGTGGGGCGGGTGGGGTGGGGGGGTCTCTCACAGGTCATGTATTGTTAATGAGAAACTCTTCGCCAATCCGATCCTGTTTCACCGCAGACCAGCAGAGAAAGGATGGCTGATGGAGAGACGGACGGACGGATGGATAGACGTGATGGGAGGATGCTCCCCAGGAAACCATTCAATTTGACCTCGGAAGTCGGTGGTCGGGGCGTAATTCCATCTTTCGCTTACAGCAAAAAAGCTCTCGAAAAGAGTGACTTTCTAACAATAGCGCGAGGAATGTCTCCGTCCCGTCCACATGCCACATGATGGATTCAATTTAAAACCGTTTTTTTTTTGTTCGAAAAGAAATTCCGCATTTCAGGACGAGAGATTATCTGCTGCAGCATGTTTGACCTACATTTTGAGACAACATTGTGTGACAACATCCGACATACTCTCAGGAACTTCAAGGTTCGAGCACGGCGAGGTTCAGTTTACCTTGACTGCCACCAGTATCTTCTCCTGGTCCGGTGAGAGGTTGTAACACTCAGCCAAAAACACTTTTCCAAAGGCTCCCTCTCCCAGCTCTCTCTTCAGCACAATGTTGTGTCTCTTAATGTGCTGCACGACTGTTGAATCAGAGGAGACAGAGAAAGGAAAGAGGAAAAAACATTACTTTGCCGATCCCTTGGATTTCACCACGGCACGACCAAATCACGACGACAACGTGAAGATAAAACAAGATATCATATTGTGTATTTTCCAATGACAATAATGGTTGTGCTAATGCAGAGGTAGATATATATATATTTTTTTTATTATTATAGGATCATTTGTCATTTCTTCAAATGTTTCTCCTTTACTCAGGATACACCAAAGAATATGTTTCATGTTTATGTCTGGGGAAATATTTTTCTTTTGCACCTGTTCTCATTTAAAAAAGAATAAACATTTAGTCATACCCTACTTCGATTCCCATTTTACTGTAATATCAATTCTGAAAAAAAAAAAAAAACTCCCAACGGTTTCGAGTATGTAATCTCCTGTTGCCTCCGGCTCACCCGCAGTTGGATCAGACTCTAAAAAGCTGCTCTCTGTTGCTAAGACTCGTGACTCCGTGCCGGCTGATTTTTAGAAAAATTTGGCATCTCACCGTGATGATGGCGTCATTTTTAATTTTAGGGATATTAATAGCGTCACGTCCTTAGTATAACAACACTAAACCCTGTCTTTTTGACTGTGAGCCAGACAAGCAACAGCCTGAATGCGAGGAAACACTAATTATCTTACAATGCATGCAAGTGGGGGCTTCTTGAATGCACGCGCACCCGCGCGCACCCACGCACACACAGAGAGAGAGAGGGAAGGGAGGATCAGAGAGATAAAGGACAAGAATAAGATCTGAGATTTATCTGTGATGTGATTAAGAGGTGCATTTGAAGAAAAGCTGTCCACTCAGAATATCACATTAAAGCTTGGCCTCACTCTCAGAAACTGCATCGATCTACACTGTAAGCTACCGAGGGTCCACCATAACCCAATATTGTACAGACAGAGAGGGGAGGGGCGGGGGGGCAAAGCCCCCGCGATTTTCCGTTTAAGATTATGGTGGAGGAGAATGCAATACAGTGCATGTGTGTGTTTCTCCATACGTTTTTAGTGGGCCAATAGTGTCTCTTAGAAATGAAACCTACATATTATTGATTGCTTTTTCGAACATGGTTTCAGGAGATGATAATGCTTCTGTATATTTCTGTTTCCCAAAAAGTCCCATGGAGTCGGGTTGTGTTGGAGTGTGCAAAGGAGCTGATGTTTTGGCCGTGCGCTTGGGCTCGGCCAGCGAAAGGACCTTGTTCGAGTGGGGAGAATTGCCGTTATAATGAATGCAAGTCATGGTCCAATTGTTTCATATTTAAGTTTGGCCGCACTATTTTCCAAAGTGCTTGAGTGCCTCGTCATCTGGCTTTAGTCGCAGTGGCGACTCTGGCACGGGAACCTGACGATCCCCGGCGTTTTATGGCAGGTTAACTATTTGCTGGCGTGTTCAATGTATGAACCTGACAAATATAATTCCAAAGTACGGGTGTACGTAGAGGCTTCATTTGACGCATGGTGATCGGTCTCCTCTCCGGCGTGTATCCTTCGGTGACGGTTGTCTTTGTTCATCACTCATCCGATAGGTATTGCGGAAAATTTAGGAGAGGACCGTTGGGCCGGTGTGCTGGCCAGTGGTGGCTTCCTGCCCAGCCGCTACCTCACTGACAGTCACGTACGGTTGTTATCGGGCCAGTGGACTGACTTTGCGCAAACTTGCACCTTTACGCAATTCATCCCCGACCGCCGCGCCATAGTCTCGCCTCAGGTCCTTTTTACTCCTGTGCATGCCAGCCATCTGTCGTGGGAAATTGGTGCCTCCAAGTCTTTGTTATTGACACGTATGATCCGGCACTTGTGTCATGTGGAGTTCTTCCGTGGAAAACAACACAGGCAGGTCACAGCACACCCACAGCTCCCTGTGCAGAAGTAGCGCACACTAAACCCACATTCCCTGCAGGCAACTACCCACCATTTAACCAGCTAATTACCCCACCGCAGTATTTCTGACTGTGGTTCCGTTGCGAGCGTTCAGCCATGGAAATGCCTCGCGCCACTTCCCCTTAATTAACACCCCCGAACAGCGAATAAATTGACGCGTGGAGACCAACGTTTCCTCTGTTGCTTTGTTTTTTTTTTTTTTTTTTTTCTTTTTTTTTGTTGGCAGGAAGATTTGCCGTTGGCGCACAGCATGTCGTGCCCTGTTGTAAAATGCGTGTGCAATGGCGCGCTTCGCATGTGTTCTTTGCGACAAATGTTGCATTTCGCGTGGCGCCATTTCTGGAAAATAGTGCAATTTGCGGAAGAATAGTGGCGCAGGGAAATGAAAATCGCCTTTCTTTTTTTTTATCTTATTTTGTCCGTGAAAAAGTTGTATCCCTCATGACTCCTGTTTTCCAGCTGACTGCCTTCACCAGCTTTACGCCTCCTTCCATGATTTAACTGGTTTTCGGTGTGCAGTGCGAGACGTCAATCCTCCTCTCTTCAATCAGTATCCTTGACGACGAGCTACAGAAATATTATTGCCCATTTACCGAACTTTGTACTCTCATTCTCGGATGTTTTTCTTAATTAGCACCCGTTTTCTTTGCTGAGCGTGCTCGCTCATTTTCCCTCATTTAGCATCCCTCCACCCAGCCTCATTATCGCACTCTGACTTTCCATATTTAGCGTTCCTCCGTTACGTCATTTATTCCTCCCTGTCGCCATTAGCCTCGGCTGCTAAACTATCCCTTTTTAATCAACCTCCTCTGAAAATGTTATTCCCCCCCCCTACTGTTGTGCAGTCCGTTTTGGAATAATATTTCCCGTTAACCTCCTCCTCTCCAGTCAATTCGCATCTGTCCTCATCCTCCGTCCTCTAATATCACCGCTAATCCATATCGAGCAACCTTTCACATCTATTAACCTTTATCAGCATCTTATAGACAACCAAAACAAAACCAACTAATATCTCCGGGCATAATTATTCGCCCTTTGCAATCTGTCTCTCCTCCCCTCATCATGTCCGACCAAAATCTTTCCATACCCCCTGGATCCTGACATAAATCAGCTGAATAAACAATTGGGATTTGTGCGTAGGGTAGCCTGAACCACACCCTGTGATAGGTCAAAGACACAAAAAAGTGCGTTTGTGGAGTCTGCGTATCTCTTCATGGATGTTTTCAAATGCTGAACGAGCACGTCGGCTTATGATTTTATTTTTATTTTTTTTCCCAGCTCAATATTAATTCTCATTGCCTAGATACAAAAATACCAACCCTAAATAAAATGACACACAAAAGTGAGAGGAAGCTCTAACGGGACCAACCCCTAACTGCTGCGCCTGCGGTGCGCGCGAATACGATAAGTTACTGATCAACGGGCGTACAGAAGAGAGGCGGTCGGACTGTGCTCGTGAACGTTTGGAGGCTGCCAGCTGTAATGTGGAAGCACTTTGAGTCGTTATGGAGGCTGGAAAAGCACTGTATAAATGCTGTTGGTGAGTGATTCTGGACAGCCGACTGTAATGTGGCGGGGAAATGGAGACGACAACATTGTTATTTTCTCGTGCTGAGATCGTTCCGAGGTGGATTCACCAACTTCTCTTTATTGCGACAAAACACTGTAAATCGCTCCTACTGCGCTAATGAACACCACCTGCTCACGAGGAGGAGCGCATTTGCGAGAGTTGATCTTTTGCGTGATCAACGCGCCCCGTTGTGGGTAAGGTTTGTTCACAATAATTCCATACATAGTTAGAAAGGAGGGGAAAAAATTACTCGTCAGGACCAACCGTGTTCAAAAAAAGAAAAAATCTCCAATCGCTGGCGTGTGCTGCTTAAGAGGTAGGTAGGTAGGTAAGAAATTGTCTATATTTTTTTCTGAGTTTGAATTTGTGTGGAAAAGGCTGAAAAGAGCTCCACCGAAACCGATTCAACGGGGGGGGTGACCCGTGAGGGGCATCATCTCGGCGATTCTGGCCACGCGATCTGCTGCGCCTTCACCGCGACGTCTGCGTGACAAAAGTGAGACGCTTTCCAACAATGCCAACTGCTGTCGTTGGAGAGGCGTTCACTCCGGAGCTTCAGCTGCACAGCTGAAGCTTTGCCACAGTGATGCTTAAGAAAGCCACGTTTTCACATTACACGATTGTGCCGGCGCGAGTTCGGACAACACGCAACAACACCCCCCCCCCCCCCCCAAAAAAAAAACAAAAAACAAAAAACAAAAAAAGGAGTCCAGCTCCTGGCACGCAACCTGGCGCCACTTTGCCAAAACTGTCCCGCTCAAAAGCCATCACATGGGTCTGAGTGCCAAGAAATACGTCAGATACTTGCGCTGTTTAATGCCGCTGAGTCCAAGAAGCAGGCGGGCTAATCATTGTAATGGCTGTTAAACAATAAAACCCCGCGCAGGCACGCGCGCACCCGTGCGTTATTGACTCTCGTCGATCCTCAGCGCTTTCAGTCTCTTTCTTAGGCTGTAAATTTCAGTTTTTCTTTTGGTTATATCTCAGGACCGAAAGGGTCACCTCCCAATTCCCCTGCCCCCCCCCCCCATTATTCGACAGACCTCCTCAACCTCACCCCTTCCAACAATAGCCCGATGGTACATGCATTTTGCTATGTTAGCTTCTCGCACTGCACTTTAAAGGTAAAAACTGCATATAGTTTCGCATGGAACACGATGCACATTCAATTCAACCTATTCAATCACTGTATACTGTGATTTTTTTTTTGTGTTTGTTTGCAATATCTGGATGGTTAACTATTCTACCTGCGCTTTAGCTCTCGTGACCGCATACTTCTAGCAACCTGTAAGATAATGTGAAATTCAATTCTCTGACATACAGCCCTTTTTCCACTGCTTTGACTCAGGTCACTGTATATATATATTGCATCTTCAGTACTTTTCTTCCACTCGTGCACAGTCTCAGTTTTACTTCGTTCGAAGCCTGTGTTTTTTTTATGTTTGTATACTTTTTACCTCTGCTGCTGCAACACTGCACATTTCCCCACTGTGGGACAATAAAGGATTATCATATCTTATCTTATCATGTATACACACGCGCGCACACACACGCACCCACCCCCCCTCCCCCCGCTCCGTCCACACACACATGCTGTTCCATAATTTAAAACCTGGAACCCAAGGCCAGAGCCCAGAGAAGCTTTTATTACTTGCCAATAATCCTAATGTCATGTTGATGGACCAGGTCAATATCCCTGTGAGCTGTCTTCCTGTCTAGAGGACTGTTGTCTCCTTTGGCTTTCCTTGGGTTTCTCTTCTAAATTCCCAATCTTGTTGACAGCTGTCCCTTTATATACCCCTTTGGGATCTCTGTCTCAAAATGTTATTTTTTTTTTTTTTTGCCGTACACGTATGTCATGCGGCTAAATATATTGAAGCAGTCCCCCCCCCCCATTTTTTTTCCCCCCCCCCCCCCCCCCCCCATTTTTTTTTCTACCTGTAGCGATTTGTTTCCTGTGGCTGAGGGAATATACAATATATGAGTCATACATGGAAGTCTGAAAATTATGAATGGATATGTGACGAACATATGTGTGCCTTTAAGTGTCTGTGTGTGTGTGTGTGTGTGTGTGCACGCTCCCACTTGCATATAAATGGACTTTCTATCTCGCCCCCTTTTGAGTGTCAGCTCCAAGGTCATCGCCATGACAGCAAGGAAATATGTTGCCATGGTAATCGCTGCTGAAACTTGAAGCACAGCTCATAAATAGTACCCTTTTTTTTTTTTTTTTCCCTTTCAGGATAGTTCGATTTGGTTTGGCCGATAATTTACTCACAGGTGTCGGTTTTGAGCAGGCTGTTGGTGCTCCTGAAGTACTGGGGGTTTTCGATCACCGGGATCTTAGTCATGCCGATGATTACGGCGTCGGGGCCCATCTCCGAGGAGGACGGAGTGTTGCTGCCATTGGAGACGTGGTGAAGAGGCGAGGCCGAGTCATCGTCGTTGCTGATCACTGAAGATGCTCCTAAGAAAGTGGAGAGGTGGGGGGGAACAGCGCTGTGTTTAGTATTGTTGACCGTATCTTCGCAGTGACTCAGAGCGGCTGGGCAGGTGGGCTCGGAAAAAACAAACCTTTCAGCACCCACGCCGGCCGTGTAAATGGTACAAAGACACAGGAGAATTAATTGAGTTGTAAAGCTGTTATAAGCAGAGATTGAGGAGATGAGATCATAAAGTGGGGAAGTAAGCTGTTGTTATTGATCACGTTAAACCTCTAAGAGAAAGGGAATGGATCTCATGCAACAAGCCAACGCTGAGAAGTGCACATGCGGGTGGATCCCGCTGTAACGCGAATGCCGCATTTGCCCCGTCAACCTGGGGGATCGCCGGGATTTCGAAAATGAAGGAAAGTAATGTACTTCCTGGGAATATGAAACGTCTCTACCCGGGAGGGTCTTTCCCATCTTTACTCAACAGTAAATCTTAGTGCAAACAAAGCACATTTGCATGAGAGCGGGGGGCTATTGGAGAGACGGAGAGAGGGCAGGGGGTTTTTTTGAGGGAAAGAGATGCAAAAATCTTAAAGTGAAGCTGAAAAAAAAACACGCTGGTGAATAAAGATAGGACAAAAGTGCTCAATAAGCTCTCCAACTCCCAGGATTAGATTTCATCGGCTCAGCTGTAGCGGAAACAATCAGAGCTCCGGGGCGACTGCTTGATGACTCACTTCCTGGCGACGTTGACGCGAATAAGAAATCGTAGGAGAAACCCCCACAAAGCCTTGATCCGGGGCAGGAGGTGCGACCCACGGCGGACAGGGTCTCATTGTACTTGTAGTGACAATCTGGCTCAGAGGTTAACGTGACGCGTGATCACACGGCAGTGATTTATGAGATTTCTTGGGGGGGAAATAAAGGCTTTTTTCTTTCAGTGCATGCAATATTTATTGATGAATTCCAATACGAAATAATGTATGCATATCTAGAACTTCAAAAAAGACCAATGCCAGGAACCCAATGGAAACTGGTGGGATAAAAAAAAAAAAAGCATGAGATCTACATTCAGCGTCCCCGGTTGCTTTCCTTTTATTCTTACCCTGGCGGGGAAAATGATATTTTTGTATCGAACCCCAGATATCCGCCTGTCTTTGTGTCCGACATGGAGAGCGCCAGAGATTCAAAATCATGTTTCACAAATCACGCATTTCCGAGAGCAGGGCAGCAGATGCAGTAGCGACATGAAGCACGGCACTGAGTACAGAGAAGCGGCGGGACGGCATGAGTCAGACACTGAGCCCGGCCCTTTTTGCAGGATTTATTTTTTCTTTCGGCAACAGCGGAGAAGTGTTGCTCTCAGCTTTCTAATTGAGACGGTGGAAATATGAGGCTGATTCTGTGGGGATTGACATCTCAGTTTTTGTTCAATCTGCCATTCTGGTTTGCCTTCATTTTTTTTTTTTTTTTTTTTTTAAACATCAACTCTGCTGTGATTTCAGACCCGGCCCCTCCCACCTGTCAACCTCCTGCCTTCAGTAATCAACACACCTGCTCATCCTCCTCCAACACCTGTATCTTATTCCAATTAGGCCCAAAGAGCATATATATATATATATATATATAAATAGACACACACGCACACACACACCCACCCACCCACCCACCCACACACTGGTTCACTTCCCTTTCTTCTCTGTCAGATTGTTTTTGTGCGTCGTGCCACGGCTCTCCAGTGTTTTGTGTGATGTGTTCCCCTTCACCTTGACTGTGTCCGGAAGTCATGCTTTGGGGTTTTGCAGCGTGACATATGCGCACGTTCACACGTTTGTCCGTTGCCGTTAACCCACATATCACTGCAGCTAATCGTGTTCCGGTTGAGAGCCAAAGCCAAACGCGCTCGCTCACGATGCCCCCCTGGCAAATGGGCAGGTTCCTGCCGGCCTCACCGGACTTGACGGAGAGGGACATAAAGCTATTCAAGACAAAATAATAAGTTCACGAGTCTCTCTCAAAAAAGATAGTGCTCCGAGAGATGTCAGGAAATGGATCGCCGCATTCATCTCTGAGCTTGAGGTGTGACCACATAGTGCGGGCGCGCGTGTCTGAGCGCGCACAAGCCTCTATTAAAGACCATAATTGGATCTTTGTATTCAGTCTCAGTCTCTCAATGTTTCACAATGTGTCAGTTGAAGAAAGATAACAGAGACAAGTCAGAGCATAGGTCTCATCGCCAACAGGGATGAATTATTCAGAATTGCACTCTCGCGGAGACACACACACACACACACACACAAAAGCAGACAGGTAGTAAACACGTTGTCCTTCTCCAGACCTCTTGTGAAAATGTGAGCATAAGCCTGCAAACATAATGTGAATGGAAGTGGGGTTTCCCGTGAGCACAAAATACAGCGTACGACGTATTTCCTATCATGTGGCGTGTCCTGCTGGAATATAACACGGACATCATTTGTTTTATCTGTCTCCGGCCACTTATCGGGCTGGGAGGGAGAGTTTATTTGTCACGTTCAATAAGCGGACCAGCGACTTTAAAATGTTCTGCTTGGGTTATTTTCGAATGAAAAAATAATAATACAATTTTGGACGTTGATCCCTTCTGTTGATCAAAAATTGCGCGGACGTATATCGTCATCATAAAATGTGTCACAGCTGACAGTGCAGAAGAAGGAGTTGAGAAGAATTTCTCTCGTGGCGGAAATGATTGCAAAAAATGTTTTCGGCTTCTCAGATCATGGAATTACCTTCAATCTTCCACTGGCTTTTATCACAGCGTAACAAAGGGAGAAAAAGACATGACGCACATGAAGGCGCAGGTTATTGTCAGTCCCCATGTCAGTGTTGGGAGGGGCTGAAGATCATTAACACAGAGAGGTCCCAGGGTCAGATCGTTATAAATACCGTTAAGCCGAGGGGGAAAAAAAAAAGAGTCTGTGTGCGCCAGTGCGTGTGTGTGTGTGTGTGTGTGCGTGTATGTCAGAGGCAGGCCCACAGGGAGGGACTTTGTAAAAAGATGAGAAGCGGTGGGAGGAAGAGAGAGACGGACAGGAGAGGTGATGGTATAAGTGGGGTCAGGTCGCGACTCCTGACCTAACACTCTTAATGGAGCTGATGTTTATACGGATGGAGACCGGGGCTCTTCATTGCTCAGTGACGAGTTGTCTCACAGAGCCTGACCTATGGCTACAGCGCCGTCAAGAGCCGGAGAATGGGCCGATTATCATTCAGCTTTAGAAAGAGGAAAAAAAAAAAAAAAAGACCTGCATCCTCCGTATGTCCAGACGTGCACCTTTTTATTCAAACATATCCTTCCGGATCGCTGAAAGAACCAAGCGCGCCCGCCTTACGTTGCGATCTAAAAGGAAAATGGGTCACCGAAACAAGCATTCAAAAAGATCACCACTTCCTTCACGATGACACTGGCTGACCTTGAGAAGCTAGCTGTGTGTAACCATACAAATTACCCCTGTGTGTGTGCGTGTGTGTGTGTGTGTGTGTGTGTGTGTGTGTGTGTGTGTGTGCGCGCGTGCGCGCCTGAACAGCTGTTTCTGTCCACAGAGGATGCCTTCCCACAGCGAATAGATCACAAATGACATTGTTAAACGAATTACCTCAGGTCCAAGGGGTCTGCTTTATTAGAGGTGTATGCTGGCTGCTGCGAATGAGATGCTTGGTTAAAAACGAAACAAAGCAAAGCAAAGGTGATTCCCCATCATACAGCACTTGGTCAGAAATGGTCAAATCTCGGCCCCATTTCAATCAAGTGCTTGCTGCAAGATACACGGTAAAGCGCGCGCAGGGGGGGGGGTGACGGTTAAATCACATGCACCCTCCTGAGCGTTTGGCAGGAATTCAGAAAACGGGCGATGATGAAGCCGCAGCAGCGGAAGCCACGACATACCGTCATGAGCGAGTCCGACTCAGTGGTACGCAGCTACGAGCGCACCCTTGTGCGCCATCCTTTGGTTTTTTTTTTTATCTCTTTTAAGTTGCTGCTGGGACACCAGCGAGAGCCCCGGGGGGCTTTTTTTTTGTTTGTTTTTATCAACACCGGAGCTGAGTGAAAACAATGAGTTTGAGTGACGGAATTGATTTCTCCCAGGCTCTCCGGGTCCACCTCGGACAAAACCGAAGCCACTTACCGCTGCCTGTGGCTCGCGCGGCGATGGATGTCGAGAGGCTATCGCAGGATCTGCGGTCATCGGGGTGCGTCAGTCAGTCAGGTGGAACGACAAGGTTTGCCTTACGCTCTTGATAGGAGCGGCACTGAACAGTCGTTGGCTCATAATTGTGTGTTTCTTGGTCGGGAGTTGCCAGCTGGGCTGGGGAGAGGGATTGGCTGAAGAATGGGACGAGGCGCAGACGGCAAGCATCAGGGAAATGGCAAGAGCTTCGCCCTCCATTGACCCCAGAGGCCTCGGTGACCCCCCCTCAAGCCCTTCGCAAAATATGTGCACACGCGCACACAACCGCATGCTCACCAACGACTGGTAATCTAAACCCAGGGGTCTCTAACGTTCGCCCTCGGCCCACTGAAGAAAGGCAGCAATCTATGGAGCCCGGGAGGAAGAGGAGCGGAGGGGAAGAATTTGGAGAGAGACAGACCGAGGAAGAGACGGACGACAAAGCGCAGCGGGAATTTAAAGTGTGAAAGGCGGAGAGGCGAAAGGATGAATCCAGTTTTTTTTCACAAATGAAGGATTAGAAGGAAAATCGGAAAGCGCTTGTAGATTTTTAAACCGAGGGTGCCCGTCGTTGAGCAATGGGATTTTCTTCACACTTTTCCGTCCCAGTAAGAAAAGATGTCGTTATTTCAGGGATTTCAGCGTATTGATTTGGGTTGAATTCGTCTCACTGGTTCAAAGTATGACGGCGCACAGCTGGAAAAAAGGGTTTGTGTCAGTTGCCATTGAACGTCAACCATATGTGATCAAACCACACACCTATTCCATTTCAGGGTATTTCGCGCAGTTTAATTTTTATTAATTTTTTTGTCACGGGATTTAAAGCAGCACAAATTGAAAGGGCCTATTCAAAGGGACTTATCACATTTTATTATTGCCTGAGAACCTCCACAGACATTTATTATTGCTGCGTTTTTTGTTTTTTTTCTCTGATTAACCGACTGCTCTCTTGGTCCACGAAACATCGGAAAGATTGTGGTAAAAAATGCCAAGGTGATTCCAAGGTGACACCTAAAAATGTATTGTTTGGTTTGAAAGACACTCCAAACAAAGATGTCTAATGTATCCCCTACAGCGAAAAGCTGGAGCAATGTTTACTCATAAAATAAAATCTAATATATATATATATATATTTACAGACATATCTATATATACAATGTACTTGACAGATCATTTCCGTCTTATTAAGCCAATTATGGTGGCAACTCACTTGAAAATACATTTATCATTTTAAGTCTCAAATCCGCCTCTGACATTAAACAAAACAAACAACAACAGTTTTTACGGGAAACATCTGGAATACTAACGACGATTCGATATATCATTTAGATATATAGCGCCTGGATTGGGATAAGGGCTAACAGGAAGACGAAGAAAGGAGAAAGAAATAGCCGGGTGAAAAAGTAGCTGGGTAGAATTTCCTCGACACTGCAGTTAGATAAATGACCACATGAATCTGCCAACATAAGCCAAACCCCCCCCGCCCCCACCTCTTTGTCCCAATACAGGGGCCTATCGCATTCCCCCTGTCTCTGTACCATCCACCGGTAAAAATAGACGTTTCCCCCTCTCCTCATCTCCATGCACGTATCTGCCAATCCCGCTTTCGTTCGCCGTTCTCCCGTTTTCTTCTTTTTTTTTCGCTCCTTTTCTTTTTTGCCCCCACATCCTCCTCTCTTCCCCGCTGTCTTCCTTTCTTGTAGCTCTCTCGGACGGATCTGTTCTATTTATAATATTCAACCCACATTCCCCTTCTCATATGACACAGTGGAGGACCAACGCTTCCCACTTAAAGCCCTCTGAGGAGGTCAGAGATATGAAAATGAAGAAGCAGAGTGGGAAGTGACAGAGAAATAAATAAAAGTGAGAAAAAAGACTGTGGTGCGGTTGCGTCTACAGTACGTAAATATCCAGATTCTTTTTTATTTTTTTCCATTAAATGGACTATCGAACTAACTTTCACCTCGCAATGTGTCAAGCACCCGTTTAAAAGCCTTAAGTGATGGACCCATACAATCAAGCAACGAATTTGAAGACAAAAGTAAAAAGGATTTGCAAGTGGCATTGATTCAGGGCCAGAATGGACACATTTGGTTTATCAGGTGTGACTGAGCCTTTTGTGGCGAATAAATAAAGGAACACTCGAGTCCACAAAATACTGCGCCGACAAAGCAAGGCACGACTAAAAGCTCCCGCACTTTCAGATGAAAAAGACACATTTACACATGGAGGGACGCCAAATGATTTTTCTTTTATTGAAAAGAGAAAAATAAATCCTTTGCCTTTCTTCTGAAGAAAGAAAAAAAATATGTATATATATATATATTTTTTTTTTACAAATTAGTCTTTTATGCAATTACACAGAATAGCTTCTTGAACGCAGCTTCAATGTCACAATACACACTTTGTGGAAACGGATCACGGCCGGAGAGCCTCGGTAACGACTAATGTCGCTGAATTCTTGGTCCACGATATGACCTGGAACCTGTTTGTGTCCTGATTGTGGCGGAGGTATAAACGTCGCCACTGCGCAGTTACCGAAATGACACGCTGCGTTTAGTCGCCCTTTAGTTCATATTCATTTGTTTTATTTTTGCGGGTATAATACACAACCGATCTAAATCTCCCAGGAGGTTTGCCTCATAGTTACGCTAAGGAAAATTCACAAAATACTATTCGAATAGTTTAGGTCCCTTTGATATTAAACAGGAAGTGTATGTAAAATATGAATACTATGTACAGTTTAAACAGCGAACATGCCTGTAGTCAGTAAACGCCACTTGAATGGGGATTTTTTTCGGCATCGGTGTAAGTGCACAGCCCCCTTTTTTTTTTTTCCTCATCAATGGCTGCTGAGACCTGTTTTTTGCATCCCCGTTCATTTAGCTTACCAGGTTGGTGGACTGACGTCAGGGAACGACAAGATCTGACGCCAAATAAACTGCGCTTTCTTCGCTCACTCCGTGAGTCCGTGTTTCAACCCAGTGACTCACCTCATCAAATATTCCTAATAGATATGTACCAACCTCAACCTCAGTCAGCACGGACTCTCGTTATATACAGTGCGCGCGTGTGCGTGTGAGAGAGGTCAAACGCCACCTACAGTGTATGCGTGCACAAGCCGCGCACGTGGAATGCACTTAAGCTCTTTGACGTGTGCATGTAGTAACTCATTGATGTAGGCACGTGTGAGTATAAGCACCTGTTTCTCTCGGTGATGTAACTGAGATGTTTCGAGACGTAAAAGCATCTGGACACTTTTAAGAATCCAGTTTCGGCCCGAGTTATTTCGCTCACGTGCACGTTACGTATGTTTCTGGCTCTGTTTTTCGAGTTGTTTTTTTTTGACGTGTGACCCTGCGCACATCTCTCCAGACAGATATGCCTTCGTGACTGCACCTCCGTCATTCGGACGGGGTGACCCAAAGTTGTTGGTCATTATTGACTACTGACATGTTGTATATTCCCCAATAAGGAACATCTTGCGCTATTTAAAAAAAAAAAAAAAAAAATGTATCACAAAAATAAGAAAAAAGCCCCATCCCACGAAAAATGCGCTACCAGCGTCCTTTGATTTACAGCGCCCCGAATGTCCACTATCACAGAGCTGTTGGCGAGGGGGAGGCAGAGGAAACGCTCTCTGTCGTGTGGCGGATGCGTGGGATGTTTTGACATGTGCGGCGAATACCTGCCAAAGTAATTTAATGCTTATGCGGCAGTCAAGAGAGCCCAGCGCCACCTCTCAGACAATCCGGCAGCGTGGCGCTCTGCCTCTCCTGGTGTTTACAGTCTGTAATAAAGACTTTCTCCTATTGAATCCATCACGCAGAACTTTTTTTTTTTTTTTTTTTTGTTGTGCATTTGTTGCGCTCGTAATTGCGTTTTACAGCGCCCCGAATGTCCACTATCACAGAGCTGTTGGCGAGGGGGAGGCAGAGGAAACGCTCTCTGTCGTGTGGCGGATGCGTGGGATGTTTTGACATGTGCGGCGAATACCTGCCAAAGTAATTTAATGCTTATGCGGCAGTCAAGAGAGCCCAGCGCCGCCTCTCAGACAATCCGGCAGCGTGGCGCTCTGCCTCTCCTGGTGTTTACAGTCTGTAATAAAGACTTTCTCCTGTTGAATCCATCACGCAGAACTTTTTTTTTTTTTTTTTTTTTTGTGCATTTGTTGCGCTCGTAATTGCGTGGCAATTGGAAGTGAAACCATTCTCTCTCAAATGTATTCCCATATCCCTGATCACTTACATGGCTATCTAACCGAGATGTGCAGCCCAGCCTACATCAACGCTAAAAGGCAGACCACTTTTTTGTTGTTGAAAATAAGTTGTGTCTGGGGCTTCTGAACTTAAACAAGAGCCTGAACACGACCCCGTTTACAAGGTTGTGGTTTCCTCAGCGGTCTTCATCTGTACCAGGGGGCTGAGAGGTGGGGCACAACACCCACAGCGGAGTGTTCGTGATGGATGGAGGTGGGAAGCGTGTGTTTATTTGGGGGAAGATGTAGGTTAATGGCTCTCTCTTCCCCCTCTGATCTGAATAATTCATCCAATGAGAGGCTTTTAAGTGTCTCGGAAGAATCTCTCTGATTGGCTGATCAGGCTGCGGCATGTCAGAGCTCCACCTGGTTCTTCTACCTTCACACATTAATAATGAACACTATCCATCTGACCTCTGCGTGTGTATGTGTGTGTGTGTGTGTGTGTGTGTGTGTGTGTGTGTGTGTGTGTGGGGGGGGGGATGGTGCTCTGTAACCCCCTACAGAGCCCACTTCCTTCATTGACGCTGCTTTGATATGAGGATGCCCCTGTCCCTTTTTCTTCTGACATTTTCCATTACCTCGCTCCAAAAATGTTTTCCCCCTCTCTCACACGCTCGCACTGTGTCACACAAAAATATACACACACACACACACACAAACACAAACAAACTTTCTCCCTGTCTTTCAGTCTCTCGTGTGTCCATCTCCGTTAGCGTGAGACCACCTCCACTGGGATGTTCTGAAACAACACACAGCCTGAAGGGAAACACAAAAAAAACATAAACGGTAACGAAAAACCAAAACAAAGCTAACAAAAACAACAAAGAAACACAACAGGAAAAGAATATACAACAAATAAAATAATACATAACAAACAACACAATATATAAATCATATATAATGAATAATATTACTCACAGACTGTTTTTACAGGAGAGGTCTACTTGCTGGCTGTGTCAGTAGTGGAGATTTGCTTGTTGTTTAGTATTTGTTAGAGAAGTTGTGTGGTAATGTTACGGGCGGGAGAAAGAACACAAGGCTTTTTTGCTTTCTATGAAGCCACTCTCATTTATTCGAAACAAGGATGGGCTCATCGTTATATTGTCACATGGGACAATATTACACATATAGAACACATTAAAAACCTTGTGTCGATTTTCCAGCCTCCACCTAGCTACACGTACCGCAACCGCGCTATTTGCTAGGTTATGACATGTAGCATTAGAAGAGAGAGACGTGACGCTACGTTATTCAAAAACAGTGCCGCGTCAGACTTTCCGTGGTCGGTAGTTTTTGGAAACACAATTGAGCGTGTGCAATAACTGCCGGTTTCCATAGCCGTGGCTATGAGGTCGGGAAGAGCACGAGAGCAGCCACACAGAAATAGCGTAAGGTTCGTCACCGATGAGCCTCATCTCCCAAAAAAACAGATCCGGCTTCTATTTGCTCCCTGCGCTAAACTGGCGCTCACTCTGCACCCGCCGTCTGCGCGCACGCAACGCAATCCAGCGCATTTCTTCATCAGTCATTTCTATTTTGACCGTATGACATAACCTATAAGGGACCAGCTTCCCAGTGAAATCTTTGTTTGTTTGCTTTTGCCGAAACAGGACCAATCAACTCATTGAACCTCCGAACCCGCTTCCATGCCGCCACGACCCGATCAATGGACACACGCACGCCAACTTCTTTTGCTTTACCTTGATGCAGAAACAGACAAAAGTCTGTTTTTACGTACTTTCTGCGACACCTGTGCGAGGACACGCACTTCATGCAATTCATAAAAAAAAAGAAGCTGCACTATTCTCTGTAACATCGTAGGCTGATACCGACACCTGGTATGGGCCCGGGAGAGCGTGCACCAGCCAAACATAACAGCCTTATCTGTGTGGGAGGATTACGTGTACGTTGCCAACCTGTCCGTTTACAGCAGAGGCCGAGCCGGCCGAAAGAAGTTGAAATCTCCCCTCTGCATCAGGCATGGAGGTGCAAATGCATTCCAAGTATTTTAAGAGAGAATGAGAAATGTCACCGGCTGAAAAAAAACCAAAACAACAACAACAACCCCGTCGCCAGTCCACCGTCGGGAATAGAGGAAAGTCGTGTCTTTGCGAAACGTCAAACAGATGCGCAGAGAGATACTGAGGTGAGGTAGAGCGAGCGTAAACGTCCAATTTTGGTGTGTTACAACAGTGGTTTAATGTCATGTAGCAGCTTTATGGCCGCGGGGTCTCGGTAGGAAAAAAAAACATTTCCTGCTGCGGTGTTAAATATGTCTAGCTGGTGCAATAAAAGCACTTTCATTTGGGCTCCACTTACTGCTTGGCTTTACAAAGCCACTTATACTCAAACGTTTCAATTATCAGTTGAGGTTTTCCCATTTTTGTACCCTTTCCCATTATCATGTAGCTCGCCACCGAAAGGAAAGAAAAAAAACTTTTTCCAACAACAGAGTTAGGAGGGCCACTGCATTTTCGAAAATCATGCAGAAACATCCCGCAGCAGCGAGCGCCTGCTCACACAAAGATGTCTCAAGAGAAATGCTCTCCAGCTCAAAGAATGCAGCTTGTGTCATGCTGCAACACAGCTCTGTTTATTTACTTTTTTTATTTTCTCAACTCAAGGTTAATGAATCACATGGGGGGCGGGGGATGTGTGGAGGGAGACCAAGCATGCCCTGTATGGATCCCATTCAGGTAATGCGAACACCATTTTTTTCAACTTCATAGTGAGGTTGTGTCCATATGGATGTGACGCGCCACTTATCGTGCGATGTCATCTGATGGGGGTCGTCAGCATGAGCTTTACATTGTGCTTTTTATTTGCGAGGATGTTTTGGAAAGTTTTTTTTTTTGGTTTCGTTTAGTTTTTTCCACAACAATTATTTTCCTGACCTTGAATATTGACCTTGATGTGTGATCGATCGGGGTCCATAAGTCAATCCACTGGAGACACCACCCGCAGTACTATTCCAACCAATTTGGGTGAAACTCCAATGCCATCTCCATTCATTGCTTTTTTTGTCCATACAAAGAGACATACACGACGGCTCAATCGCTATACCGGTGTGCAAGGGTAAAAAAAAGTCGAGCACACCACTTATGCCATTTGGACATTACAACTGCACCGGGTTGTTATATTGTAATTCTTTATGGGCTTCAGCTTAAAGTCTTCAAATAAATAGGTTGGCCCCTGTCCTGAAAGTGAAAAAAAAATGAATAAACATGCGACGCTGAAGGGTACATCCAGACGGCCCTATATACAGTTACTGAAAACATGCCCCTGGCCCAAAACAATCTCACCACCGCGGCCGCCGGTCGCTGAAAGTAGTAGGTGTAATCAGGAAGTTTGTGTTGCGAAATCAAAGTCAGAGCAGGGAGGTAATGTCTGAGACGTCTGTCAGGACGGGAATGTAAAAGAGAAAACCTTCCGGACACTTTATGATAGAAGACCGGGTGAGGCGAGCCAAGAACAACAGCCTGCTTTCCCCCTTAAGCTGGCTTTGTCATTTCTGCTTTGTGGAGAAATGTGCACATTGGCAACAGACTAAACATAAACGAGACAAAAGCAACAAACGTATCACTAATGCTCACTTTACTGAAACCAGGCGATGACTGTAAAAAAATATATAACAATCCGGCCCCCCCCCCCCCCCGAGGAAAACTTCTTGAGATTCCTTGCCATATTGCTGTCACACAGTCCGCTCATAATAATCCACCAGAGACCCGATGGAGGCTCTAATTTGTACCGAACTATAAAATAAAATGCCGAACGCTTACACGCGCGTGTGTGTGTGCGCAGTGGACGTTTAATGGATTAACAATCCCGGGGCACGGCAGAGGAATGTAACATCAGAGGGGGTTTATGGGTATCACAGACTGTTTCCATCCATGCGATGGTTTATGCATTCAGCGAGGCCGGAACTGGGTCAAGGCCAAACTGCTCAACGGCAAAATACCTCCACCAGGCTGAGAAATGACAGCTTCCGACCTGCACTAAAGACATTTGCATAATCATTAAATCTATATTCCGCAAAGCGACGTAAATCGGGGGACATCACCTCAGTCCAACTTTCTGGAGGTCAGACTGAAAAAAATAAAACAAATATCCAAGAAAGCGAAACGGGAGGGCTTGATGTTTAAAAGGCCGGAGAAAGCACAACCGAAGAAGATAAACATGTCCGGGTAATATCTGTGTAATACATATAGAACGTATGCATATAATACACTCCTATTAAGTATGACAAATAAGTGCATTTCTACAAATACATTTTGGCATTCTAAGTGGCAGTTTTTTTTTGTTTTTTTTTTGCTGCTCAGTGTTTCAAAGCGGCACGCCTCCCCTCATTCCAAGTCCCACTTTCATACTCAAAATCCATGACACGTACGGCTGCCAATCATCCCGATTCCTTGTAGGAGTGAAAAATCATTTCGTTCGGTGACTCACTGCGTGAACAAAGCCACTAAATGGGGCACAAGATCCCTCAGCTTGGGGCAGCGCGCTGCAGTAATGAACTCCAGCGCGATGGTTTGACATCCTTTGTCTGTTTCCGCCTCGGATGTCGACTGCTGACTTTAGTTTAGACCCAGGTGTCGCGACACGTGTGCGTTGGTGTGCGTGCGTGCGTGCGCGCGCGGGTGTCTGAAGGTGGTGATTCACTCCTCTCTCAGACTCAGCCAGGGATAATCATTTGGTTTTAGATGTGGAGCAGCGCGGGTTGGGCGATGACGCGGGTTGCCGCGGCAACAGCACGCAACGGGCCTGGCAAGTCAACCCTGTCGTGCCGCGGAGCCTTCTGACAGCTGCGCGCACACGCAAGGACACCCGCGCACACGCGACATCTCAGCGGTCGACCGTAACTTTCTCTCCGCACACACGCATTCAAACGGCAGACATGCTTGATCACGTGTGTCGAAAGCCACCCGCTGTTCACACAGTAAAAAGCATCAACATGCAGCTTGTCGATCGGCGGTGAACACGTCGGAGGATTAGTCTCGTTTCAATTTCTGTTTGTTCCGCTGCCTTCGTGTTTGACGACGATCACACCCGACACTGACAAAGCAAACGGTCCGTCCCGTGACTGTAATCAAGCTCCTCGGACAGACCGGGTCAGTGAGATGTTTTTCTTCCAGCTGCTGTTTTGACAATAATCATCATCAGTCATTGATTTGTTTGTCATGAAAAATGATGGACAGGATGCCCTTTAAAAATATGAATTAACAGTTTAATCATGGCATTGAAATAGTTTTAAATAACTAGATCTGGGGTTGTGTAATTAACGGTTGTATTAATATACATATATATATATATTGTTTTTTTTTACAAATTAATTGATTACGGAAAGGAAAATTAAATGATGCATAAGGATACATTTCACCTTTACTCCTTTTCAGCTGAGTCTATGCATCCGATTTCAAAAGGAGTTTCACAAAACCAGCACATCTAGTGAAAGTGCATTTCCTCTGATGTTGAGTGATACAGGTTACTTATGTATACAGTGCATACAGCATACATACACACACTTCTTGCATTCGGTGTGCCATCGCTCCGTCTAATCAGCATTGACTCTGAACAACCAGTGTATACATTTATACTATGCTTTTAGTATACATTTGGGCTGCTTTTGGGCTGCTTCTTGCTGGCTTGTGGACATTCTTTGTGTTGTCTTATGTTTCTCAGCGGCGTTTCGCGGTCTTGGCACTGGACCATGGATTGAAGCTGAGGAGACGCGGTGAAAAGTCCAACTGGCTGCTGTCTGGCGCTGCTTAACGTACAGTATGTAATGTTGTAAAAGAATGGTCTTGTTCCCTTATCAAAATTAAGGAGCAGATGGCGCATGTGCCTAACGAAACACAATCAGGACTGCCTTCCCTTTGTCTCGTACGGAGACACCTCACGTTTTCCTTCAGTCTCTCACATAATATGGCGCAGGACCCCATCGCCATATTAGCATCGGAATAGCTCCAATTTTGGAGAAAGTGAAGCACATGCTCTATGAAGAAGTTATTATTGTTAGCACCATACAGTGATCCTGCCACTCACATGCTAAGCATATATTTAACGTTGTCCTTTTTAATACGTGCTAGAGGTGAATTCTGCTTATCTTAAGACGGCCCACTTATGCAGTCTTTCGAATAAAAGAACTATAGTATGTGGACCGAAACCTGTATGGTTGGATGACTGAAATCAAATTCTTGCGAAAAACTGAATCCAATAAAGAGGAAAAGGGAAGTAAAGCAAATATGCAAACAACAACAACAGCAACAACAACCAAGCAGTGCATTTTGCATATAGCTTTTGAATATACTAATTCATTTTGACAAAGGATGGCTCGTTGTGAATCATCTCCCAACTTAAATGCGCTTGGACTAATTATGTTCATCGATTCTAGTCACATTTATGTCCCGACGAACATGGCATGTGCAGGCTTGTAATATTGTAATTAGCTCTCAATGTAAACAGACACAATGAGAAAACATGCCATTTGTGGGATAAACTGGCAACAGAGTCATCTATTGTCTAACTGAGACAAGGTCATTATGTTTGTCATTAGATTGGTACTGCTACTTGTTTGGCTGTGAGTGGAAAAAAACAAATAATAATATTCGACTAAATCCTATGGGCTCTGGACCGTAGATTGGACGTCAACATACCTCCAGAAGCCGTAAATCAACTCCGAAGCCTCTAGCCAATACTGTACCACCGTAATGATCCGAATATATGGCTGTTCTGAAAATTAAGACTCTGAATACGGGAATGAACATGTGCTCATTCAAGTGGAAAAACAAACAAACCAAAAAAAACAACTGTGATTGACAGTCCTGCCTCTCAGGCACCTACGTTACGAAACCGAGAGCCGAGTTTCTTCCTCTCTGCCTTCCCCTGGCATTGATTCCTTGTTTTTATTCTGTACATCCATCGCACACCTTCTTTTAACCTGTCACTCATATGGCCCCACTAGCCCCCATCTTCCCTTCACACACAGGCACACACGCACACACGCACACACGCACACACGCACTGCAGAGCAGAGTTGCTGACCTTAGCATCAAGGCAGTGATGGGAAGGCAGTATCAGGAACACCGAGGCATCCTGGCTCAGTCTGGACAGGCAAACGATCAATAAATCCATCAATAAGCCTCTATCTGTCCTAGAGTTGTTCCCAATCACTCACTCTGGCTTTCTCCACCCCCTCCCCAATCCCCCCCCCCCAAAAAAAAAAAAAAGCAGCCAGACGCAGTGCATGACATTCACATGGATATTTCGCCTTCTACCACGCGTATTCATTTAAATCTGCGTCTGTGTGAGTGCGCGCGCGCGTGCGTTTGTCTCCTGGCCACTTGAGCATCTGCCTGAACTCAGCTGGACTCTGTCCCCGATCCTCTGGCTTTCCCCCCCCCCTCTCCAATCCCCCCCCCCCAAAAAAAAAAAAAAGCAGCCAGACGCAGTGCATGACATTCACATGGATATTTTGCCTTCTACCACGCGTATTCATTTAAATCTGCGTCTGTGTGAGTGCGCGCGCGTGCGTTTGTCTCCTGGCCACTTGAGCATCTGCCTGAACTCAGCTGGACTCTGTCCCCGATCGATAGCTAAAGCCTAATTAACAAATACGGTATCCCGCGGACGTCTACGGTCGAGAAAAAAAGCCACGTTGGTGCCGCGCGGTGCACCCTCCCTGGCAGCAGTGGCATTTACGGAGCAACCGAGACTTTGAACGGCGGCGCGCTGTTATGCTCTCGACAGAAAAAAACAAAACATGACACTGACACAGTGTGCGTGTACAGGCAAAATAGTCTCAACGTTCACGCGCGCAAGTGGACGAACATGACCTGGTCCCTGGTGCGAAGAACAAATCCTCCTGTAGATGCAAGTTATTTTGATTGTTTTCGCCGGTTGAAACGACATTAATATTGGCTTATTGACCCTCTTGCGTAAGAAATGCAGACCTAAGTATTTTCTGAGAAAACAGAATTACAATGATTTTTCTTCCTGACATGTTTTTTGTTTTTTTTCTGGTCTCACCAATGAGTCATCACGGAGTTCATCGGTGCTAAGTGAAGACCGGGGCACCACTGATATTTGCCGCGTTGCCGAGAGACTACCTGGATGCAAATGGCCATACTAATGTTTTTATTAAAACCGAAATCAAAGCCTTGAAGCATAGTATGGTAACTTTCATCTTGTGATTACATTATAGTTACACTTTTTTTTTTTGTTTGCTCCGTGCCCAGGGGCGGCAGTCTGAAATATCATAAAAAAAAAAAACAGTGCCGTCCCCAAAAAACTCGAATCCCAGACTTGTTTAATTTTGTGTCCTAAATGTATAGACATTTATGTAAATAGTACATGTGCTGAGTAAGCTTTTTGACCCATAGCTCTTCTAATGGGCATTAAAAGTCCATTTATGTTCGGCGACGTGCATTT
>JAFBJU010000113.1:1038-152926 GCA_016785305.1 Colistium nudipinnis | reverse complement strand
AAAAAAAAAAAAAAAAAAAAGGGCACACTGACCAACAGGAGACAGGAAATGATGCGTGGCTGCACAATGGACACCCTGACAGCAACTGATGTCACTGCCAGCTCTTTGTCCACAAACACTTCAACTTCTCAAAATAGACCATCAAGGCTTTGGATTGTCCAATTTCACACATGGACAGTTTCGTGTCCTTTTAAAAGTGATGCAAAATAAAAATGATGGGGATGGTGATCAACCCCTTGCTCGCTTCCATCGTCAGATTATTTAGAGACCAATTTGCGGAAAAACGATACATGTCCAAAATAGCTGGAAGAGGGACCTATGTGTGATCCAATCAGGTACGTAAGAACGTTGTCAAGATTCGTTTGCACCGTCAAGTTGTATGAATCAAATCCTGATCCTTGCTAGTATGTCTAATATGTAGAAGGGGCGCACGCGCGCCGATTTGAATCTCATATGAAGTGCCGCGTACGTGAAGAACAAACTGCGGCCTATGGAGAAGCCCAGGCAGAGTCCTCAGGCAACGTTTCACTTTGGAAAAGAGCGGCTTCCAGTTCCAGAGCACTTCAAACAATCACTGGCCTCTGGATCTGCCACGGGCGTTAAGACTTTCCCCCCCTTCCTTCCCTCGCCCCACATTCAAATCCGCAAACAAACAAAACCCTTCCTTGCGCGGTTCCAGGGCGGGAACGCCCAATAATAAACACCGACGGGGAAGCACGTTGTCGGTCGAGTTCATTTGTGTCCGTGTCTCGGGGGGGGGGGGCGGACTAATCTGCCGTACGAGGACCACAGCACAGAGGTTCACGGGGTCAACATTGGCTTGTTAATACATTGGACATGATCTGAATCCGAGTTTTTCGATGAGAGCGTGAAAAAAAACAACGCCTTTTTCTCATGTCATGCATATTCACACACGGCTAATTAATGTTATCTGCAAATCAAATCTGCATATTTTGCACCGGCGCATTTTCGTTACGTCCAACTCCTCCGCTCCCAGTTGTGCCTAAACGTTTTCCGTTGTTTATTTTTTGGATGGTTTCACTGTGGGACTCAGTGTGGTGAGAGCCGACGGGGGACTGAAATATCGGTGACAACTGGATGCATTTAGTGTCTCTACGCAATCCCACTGACTGCGGTGTCCGCTTTAATTATCTTCAAGGGCCCGTTGTGAAGCTGAGAGATTCGTTTCTCAATAAGTAACATGGATTGACATGACAAGTCGGGGAGAAACATTTATTTCCCTGAAGTACAACTGATATCTCCTGACCTTTCCTCTTGGTGTCAACATTTCTGTCAATATTCGTTTGTCCAATTTTTTGGTTTGTCTATAAATACAACACTCCCACCAGTCTCAGCTGTACGCTGTGTTTACTGGTTGAGGAAAATGTGAGCATGACCACTAAGTAATGCAAGCATGCTCCTAGTAGCATTTTCTACACATCAAGATTTATCGTGTGGATCCATTTTTGAGACACTTTTTTTTTTTTTTTACCGCAACGCCAAACGCACTTTAAATGACAAGTCTAAAAATCCGACCAGGCCCTCGATAAAGCTGTTTTTCATCCTTTCGTGCGGAAGTATGCAGATTGAATATTCAATATTGATCTGAAGACAAACTTGAAGATGGCCTCTGGCCACCTTGTGGTTCCACTCACTTTTTTTTTTTTTTTCATGCAAAAGTTTGGAAAGTGGAAAGAGGTCCACATGTCAAAAGCATGAGGGAAAACGCTGCTCTTCTGCAGAGAGAAGAGGCAGAAGGACAAGAGGAGGAGGTGGTGGAGGAGGAGGAGGGGGGGGGGGTACACTGAGCACGCTCAGCAGAGCCTCGGGGCCCAGAGTGGAGCCGTGCCGACCTTGAGGGTGTCATATCGATTGATCGGCCGAGAGGAGCTGTGTGTGTGTGTGTGTGTGTGTGTGTGTGTGTGTGTGCGCGTGCGCGGCTGAACGAAAGGGGGGAGAGAGAGGGAGAGAGGGAGGGACGGAGGCGTGCAACTCCACCAAACAGGCAGAAAAACTGAAACCTACACTGATGATGAATCATTGATAAGTGGACAAGAGGAGGATTTTGTCTTGCCTTCCTTTTCGTTGTCTGTTTTTCTTTTCTTTTCTTTTTTTTTCAGCGCCCGCATCCTTTTCCGTCTCTGTCTTTGTTCCTCTTCCTTTGCCTGTGCCTCTCTCTCTCTCTCTCTCTCTCTCTCTGTGTTTCTTTCTTCGCACATTTCTCGCCAAATGTCAATTTGAATGTCTCTCACCTTATCCACTTCGCCTGTACCGTTTTTACTTTCAATCGCTGTTTTTTTTTGTTTTGTTTTTTTTGTTTCGCCTCGTCTTCACATTTCTGTCCCGTCCCAACCATCGGAGCTCGGCCTTCTGCGCGCCCCTTGCCTCCTCGCAGGTGTTCTGAGGGCACGCGCGCAGGTGGACCCCGCCTTCTCTCGCTGCGCTGCATGTGTGAGATTGCATTTTCTCTTTCAGGAGCATACAGTGAGTTTTGGAGGGGTTGTTATGGGTCATTTTCTGGAACCTTCCAACAGCCCTAATTGAGCTGCACTGCACTTATTCTTTCCCAGGCTCTTCCAAGAGTCTTTGGGTTTTTATTTTCCTCTTATGCAGCCAACAACTTTTTATTATTCAACATTTTCTGTTTGTGTGTGTGTGAGTGTGTGTATTTAAGCGTGTGCTCGTGTGCGTACATGTTTCTGTGTGTGTGTGTGTGACAGCCTATGATCACGTGCACTCGTCATTCAGGCTTTGATCTCCCACGCAATTTTATTATTACAGCGGACACGTCGTAAAATAAACGTCTTAGATACGGCCGCGCACTCGCTGGAACCATACAACAAAAAATATCCGGTACCCGCGTTCGAATTGGAACACTTCACTGTCAACCGCCGCTTTGTCAGGCCAAATGCAGCACGTTATATCAGGTCTTGACTCCGACACCCGAACAGTTGCCTCACCCCGAGCGAGGCCATGCGTGGGACAAATCGTCAGTCTCACCATGCCTCATTCGCTTTCTGGATGCCTCGCGAGATAGGTTTTGCGTGTTTTTGAACCCGGCCGTTAATATCATTCAAAGTCGTCCCGGGCAAAGCCTTTTTGTGGATCGTTTCAATCTGTTACGTACAGTTTCTCCAGTTGTGACGAACAAGTGTGGACGACCCGAGTCTTCACTGCGTGCAAATGAATAAATAAAAAGTGGCCCCTCTGGAAGAGTGCATTAAACATAGACATCTCCGGCAGCTGCACGAGGGTTTTGCCGCGCGGCTGAACGGAGTGGACGACGACGCCTCTACGAGCCCATCCTCGCGCGGGAACCTTGACCTGAAGCCCGCCGCCTAAACTGCATGCAAGCGAATCGTTTCGCGCGAAAGCCACCGGAGCCGCGCGTGGCTCCGAAGCCTCACCCAGCCGACCTCGACAACGCTCTCCGATGAGCAACGCACTCAAGTTAAAAGTCCCTGGTGTCATTATGGCGAGTGCGCTTTCTCCTTGGTTCACGATGAGACTGGGGCGAGACGAATGGGGAAACACCGCAGGCGTCCCAAAAGACTTTCAAACTTCTCGACGAGTGACTTAAAAAAAAAAAAAAAAAAAGAGCGAGACTTCTCCATGAGCGAAGAAGCGTAATGAAAACTTCTAGGAAGGACCCGGAATAAAAACTGCTGCCCTTTTTTTTTTTTTTTTTTATGCCGAAAGAAAAGAACTTTGAGAGGACATTTTTTTAAGATTATGGCTGTCGCCCCCGATAGCGCTACCCGGTAGCCGCTGGCACCGTGTGGCGACTGGCGGTGAAGGGGACGCTGGAACGATGCCAAATGGTTTTGTAAGCACCGCTGATTCACGCGGCCCCGCTTCTCAAACCAGGCGCCAGAGTTCTTCCTCAAAGCTACCTTCCGTCTTTCAAACGCCATCGCTTCGCATACGTTTCCTCCCGTCCGCCTTTCCGCAAACATCCGCCCGCACCAAAACACGCGCCACTATGGACATGGGTCGCGGCATGGGTCGAGAAACAGCCCGGAGGTTGCGAGAGGTAACCTGTACCAAATGCTGCCCCATGTGTTATTGATGAGTCAGGCACAGATTAATGCAGTCGGCATAAATAATGCACACCACCGGCTACGGCTTTTTTTACTCAATAGTCAGATTGAGATGGACGGCAGCATCCAGACTCAGTGAGGCCGGTTGTGCAATATGGGACGAGGCCTGGCGGGCCCGCGGCTCCCGAAGGGACGCGCTCGTGATTTAGGCAAAAAATGTGTTGTCGCGAACACAGTGCAGTTTGGTTTAGATTAGCGCCAGAGATTGATGCCCCGCTGCTCTCCGAGATCATGTTTCCGCTGAAGTGGACTTTTGTCATGGGGGCGATATGGGATACAGATGCAGATGTTACAAATAAACAGTGGGTATGCGCTTGCAAGCGTCGTTTGCTTGACTCAGCAGTTCATTCTGGTGCCATTACCTCTCACCACGCGCGCCCCCAATGTCAACACGCTGCGGGGCGCACGCATGTGGATGTATGTGGAGCACGGGAGGCTTGTCGGTGGGAAAGAGAGCAGGAGGAAGACTTGGGGGGGGTTGAACAATCACAAGGACAAACGGGTAATACGACCCAACATCCTACACGCGAGAAAGAGAAGTGCACGCGTGTGCAAAAATGCTTAGACGAGGAAAACACACATACACACGAATGCAGATATATATATAGGGGACACCGCAAGGAACTGGATCCATCGTTTCCTTCGGAGCCACCTCCTTCACCTCCATCGCAGAAATAGGAAACCACACTCAGACACACACACACACACACACACACACATGTCCCCAACGTACATATTAGCTGCTCAATCTGTCTTCCTCTCCTCTTTGACAGGTCATAAATCAATCACTGCCAAACTACCGCGCCTCAACAATACCGCGCAGAGCAGCACACATAAGTACACACACTTTTTGGACTGAAATGTGGACAGTCGTCGCATTAAACCGTGTCACCTGTGCCAAAAAGGTATTTATTCCTTACTAACCTCCTTGTCTTCATACGGCCGAGCAAGTTTGATTATCTGGAACTCTTTATTCCTTCTCAAGCAAACCAAAGTCCACTGGATGGAAGCCCCACCCTATGTATTTCGGGAAATTTCACACAGCTTCATCGTCTCTCAACGAGAACTGAGCTGGTGACAATCACATATCCGGTCTCAACGTTCACTCTCCTCTAGCTGCACACTGAATAGCTCTATAATAACAAAACCAACAGCATGCCCATCTTTCGAGGCGAAACGGACCATTTGGAAATGGGACAAGCGGAAGTAAATGGGCTTGTTCCTTGGTTATTATTAGCTCACATGAGATAGCTTCATTCACGTGTCGAATCGTGCAATACGGAGAAAGTTGCTCTAGTAAGTTAGTATGATACATTTCTACAACAATGGGCGACCACAGTAGTTCTACATCAACTTCAAAAAGGCGACAGGAGTTCAGTCTAGCCGACATGCGTGTTATGAACCAGCAGCCAAAAGAGAGCCAATCAAACTCAATCAAGCAGCAGCTGTCTCCACCTGAACAGGATGCATTCATGGCTACATGGAGGGCCTGAATATAACTGAGATTAATAAGACATTTAACAA
The DNA here is from genome assembly GCA_016785305.1 of Colistium nudipinnis. NCBI lineage: Eukaryota > Metazoa > Chordata > Actinopteri > Pleuronectiformes > Rhombosoleidae > Colistium > Colistium nudipinnis. The sequence continues at coordinate 147,302 of JAFBJU010000113.1, read as the reverse complement.
TTAACGAAATGCCAAAATCCAATCAATTATCGATCGTATACATTTAGAATGTCCTTTTTGAGGGCAAATCGTTTCGATTGTGTTGTTTTTTTATGTATCCATGAAGTTATCCATGTTAGACATTGGATCGTTTTGTTTTGCAAGAATCCAGAAGTGCTCATCCTCTCCCCTCCGCCACACACACACACACACACAGGGTGAGTGAGCACCGAGATAAAAAGCCAGGACTCCTACCTTTGATGCCGAACTTGGAGTTCCCCCCGAACTTGAGAATAACCAACATCAGCAGGAAACCGGTGAAGGCCACGGCAGCGATGCCCACCACCACGTACACCTGCGTAATGCGAGGGAGCAGTCATAGTAAAACTACTGTCCGAGGCAAACGTCCTACGCACCGGAACACGGAGGGTAGAGGCCAGGTGTTGTAAGTGGACTTACAGCGACTCTGTCCTCGGGCTGATCCACAGGCGGACCCTCTGTGCGGGGGAAACAGAGAGAGGGGAAAAAAAAAATGATGAGAGAAGGAGGACCCCAGTGGGTGAATTTAGTGCAATTTATATTCGTAATGGCTCAATCTGAGCTGAGTGTGCACGGGGACAGCAGGTCCGTAAAGCTTTCGTGACAAACGGCGAATATGGGGCAATAGTTGGGACGGCGCCTCCTTCATTTATACGTTTAGTTAAGGAATATCAATTCCAGTTGCTCTACCGTCACCCCTGGGTCACATGCACAAAGTGTTTGAGCAATACAGCGGGGGGGGGGGAGCAGAGATAACAGACATAGCACTGTTCCAACATAATATATGAGTTCGGCAGGAGCCTACCTGTGCTCAGCTCTGCAGGGAGGGGGGAAGGCGTGGAGGAAAAGACACAAAGAACAATTAGGTTCCGATAAACCACACTTTTCCACCGCCCAATCTTTGACATACAGCTCACAGATAATGCCAGAAACAACATATATTCAACATGCACAACCTCACAGTGCCGAGAAGACATGGGATGTCACATAATGAAAACGGTGAGGTGTTCGTTCTAAAAAGAAAATGACTTTGCGATGTTACTGAGGTGTTTTCATTTGAAAATAACAAAAACACGTGTAGTTATTATGGTTTACTCACCATAATAATAAGGCTCAGTTCCTGCACATTATGACAAAGAGATACAATCTGTTAAAATGTTTCCCTTTGACCAAAAATGACATAGAGGGCATCTGCACACAATATTTAAGCTATATAGCAAAATTACAAATTAGAAATATCGGTCTTTCTCATTCTCCTCTCAAGCTACAATATGCCAAAAAACGAGTTCTCCCTTCAAATCAGATGACCACAAATATTTGCACAAACAAAAATTGGAACTAGACAGTAACAAACACCTATTCTTCATTTTGGGTTCCAAACTTTATAATACATCTTATGTATTGACCATTTTACCACTCACCGTCCCAGGGCTTGCGCATGAAGTGAGCTTCCACCTCCTTCTGGTCGGAGCCAAATTTGTTTTTGGCCTTCAGCCTGTACCTCCCATTGTTGATGTGCGTGGGGCTGTCCAGCTGCAGGCAGCCGTGGTACTCCCTCTCCGTGATGTCATGGATCATGGTCATGATGTAGCGCCCCTCCGTCACGGCCACGTCGTCCCGAAACCATTGTAACTGCGGCTCTGGGTTTCCTGAATAGTTCATCGGTTTCATAGTCGTTCAGTATCAGGCAGTGGTCTTTGTCTACGTAGCAATTGATTTGATTCAAACAAACTATGACAGCCGTCAAGATCGAAACGCTCGCCCGACGGACGCCCGTCTTACCTGACACACTGAAGGGGATGCACCAGTGATGGTCTGGTATTGCGTCACTCAGCTTCGTGATTTTCGGAGGAACTGCGGGTCGTGGAGAGGGCAGAGGGTTTAAGATTCAAACAGGTGGCACATGAAGGCGACGCAAAAAAGGGGAAATGCAGACAAAAATGCGCGCCGCCAAAACACTGAGCAGTGTGAACCTACAAAGTATGTCCAGCAGCAGAGAGGATTCCTTTTCTCCAACAATGTTCTCGGCCGTGCAGCTGATCTTGCTGTTGTGATCCATCGATGACAGGTTCGACAGCCGCAGCATGGAAATCTGGCCCGACGTCTCGATCTGGGCGCGTAAACACACTCGTGCATCAGGGCGAGGATCCATCGTCAAATGATGCTCTCAGTACAAATGCAAGAGGCAATTGCTTCACTCACGATCGCAATATACAGTAGGAGTATTGTATGGTTCAAAGAAAAAAAGTGAAGGGCTTCCGGGTTAGGACTAGAGCGGGGTTAGGGTCAGGATTAGGCGAGTAGTGATTGGGGTACGTGCCTGCGTGCGTGTGTGTGTGTGTGTGTGTGTGCGTGCGTGCGTGTGTGAATTTGTGGGTGATTTTACCTCATAGTTGGAGACCAAGGCCATGTTCCATATCAGCTCAGGTGAGGGTACGCCGGAGGTCGCACACGACAGCTGCACGTTGGCTCCCTCCATTACCGTCACTTTGGATGGGCTCAGCGTTGCCATGGGTACCTCTGCACACAATCAGGGAGTGGGGAGGAGGGAAGGAAGACGAGGAGGACAGAAAGAGGAGGATATAGTGATGGATTAAGACGGGAGGGCTGTGGGGGGGGGGGGGTGGGTGCAAATTTAGGATTCATGGCCAACTCTTGTGCTTTCAGTTGAAACACAAGGCACGTAACAACATGGACAATAAGAGTGGAAGAGCAGGAACACACACGCACACACACCCAGCCACTACTGCAGGGTGAAAAGAATGGCACACAAAGACAGACCTCGGATTCGTTCCCCCGTCTCTCTCTCTCTCTCTCTCTCTCTCTCTCTCTCTCTCTCTCTCCCCCTGTCTCTCTCTCTCTCAGGCACTTGCATGTAAGCACACTCGCCAATCAAACAGTCAAAGAGGCCAGAGTTCCAACACAGTGATGGTTACACTGATTACGAGTGCATGTCTCCCACAGCCCAAGCACTAAATTGATTGGACAGAGTCTGAATCGTCCGTCAAAGCAACAGACACTGCTGATGCCGTGTGAGCGCGCGCGTGTGCGCGTGCGTGTAGAGTGCTGACCAAGAGGTGACCTGAGCATGACCAATCAGACTCGATCAGAGTCTTGCCATCTTTGTCCCCTGTCTTAAGCGGTCATCGGCGAAGAGGAGAGAAGATGAGCGAATACATGTCGAGGAAAAAAAAGATATACGAGACGAAGGAGAAACGGCCGTTAACAGGTAAAACTGGGGCAGATTTCTTATCCGACTCGCTCCTCTTCCCTTCTCCCTTCCAACCTCTCCTGTCCATCGGCAGACTGCTTATCACCAGGGCAACCCACTTATCACTACAGCAACCCACTCAATCACCGCAACATGCACTAAAAAACAGTCATTTCAACGCTGGCCGGCCGGCTGCCATATCAGAACCACATATCTTAACAGGCTCTCGGTAAATCGGTTTTTCACTGCCACTAACTACAGCCATCTACACGCGCGAGCCTGCACGCATCCACCCACACACACGCGCACATACACACACACAAAGAGCTACACCCTATGAAGGACCTACCCAGCTAAAAGTGGTATAACGGATAATATAATTAGCAATATAGAGTTGTGAGACGTGAAAAACACACCTCAACACCCACGGTTTTGTGTCTCTTTGTGGAAACTGAACCTCCATTTACCGTTGACTCTTTGCAGTCATTTGTAATCATGTTGTCGTCGTATTGTGTATTTCTGGAGTTGTTGTTTTTTGGGGGGGCTATTTGTAGTGGCGTTGCCTCACGGAGTGAGCCATTTTGATCGATGGACACAAAATGATTTACCTTGATCTTTTAGCTTAGACCGCCTGTCCATTTTGTACGAAAAGTCATTATAATCAGACAGGTGCATGACATCAGGCCCACGGGGCTAATTATTTTATCTTTTTTTTTTCCCCAAAAATAATCGATCACCGTGGTTCATTTTCCCTGCTCCTTGTGGTAATAGCTGGGATTCTCTTTACAATATTATATATTCTCATTTCATACCAATTATTGTGATTTTATTTCCTGGAACTACACCTATATATATACACAGTATATATATGCAGTATATACACAGTGTATATATATATATATATATATATATAAGCTAGATAACTAAATATCTACATATGAAGTCCCAGTATCTACATAATAAACATATAAGAATGGATTCCACAAACACGACCTATAGTCCTTGTGTATATATATATATATACAGTATATATATACACACAGTATATATATGCAGTATATACACAGTGTATGTATATATGTATATATAGCTATAAGCTAGATAACTAAATATCTACATATGAAGTCCCAGTATCTACATAATAAACATATAAGAATGGATTCCACAAACACGACCTATAGTCCTTGACGCTCCCTAAATCCGGATTGCCTTCTTTCACCGGGAGCATGTAGCGTGAATGGAATATGAATTACGAGGACAGCATCAAGGATAGTAAGCCCCGGCGATGTGGCATTGAATAGCTGCTCACATTTAAATTGGAAACCTCCACTGCTCTCTGGACTGAAGCCCCCACACAATACACCGCTGGTCACTTTTTCAACATCGTTGTCGACGGGGTGACATTGTTGTCAGCTCTTGTGACAAGCAGCAATAAACACGTCCACATTGGTGTTTAGAGAAATGTTCACATACATAATGTGTCGCTCCAGCTTTTTCCGCCAAAAAACGGAGATGTCATGATTTCTGACGAGAGGCAGAAGCAGGCGGGGAGGGGGGAAGAAAAAAATATTTGTCAAATATACAACAGGAAGAAAAGGCAAATGTGCTGGAGAGTCCCAGAGTTAGCCTGTGTATTGTTCGCGCGCAGTGAAACCTGTCAACACGTAGTAAGAGAAAAGATTCACAAAATAGTTTCGCCTCAAATAATTCAGAGAGACAGTGCGAACAACCAGAGCCAGGACGAGCTGAGCAGCTTTAAAACCCGGAATCTGTAAAAAATTGAAAAAAAATAATAAATATCTAAATACAGAAAAAGAAAAAGAAAAGGGAGCCTAATAGAGCCATCTGAGTCTAACCAATGAACCGACAGATGAACAGAGTGGGAATCCATCTGCTGTCTTTTCCACAACACGTGAAACAGCCAGTTTCCATTATCAACATTAGGCCCTTCGAATAGTTTGGCAGACACTTTTAACCACAAGATGTAAGTGGATTGTGAGCATAGAGAGAGAGAAAAAAAAAAAAGAAGATCATTCTCCATGAGTTATATGTTATGCTATATGTTTTTATAGGATGTTTTATTGTCTTCATCCTCTTGGGAACGTAGTAGGAATATTTTCAAACCCAACAGCGGTTCGACCCCCCAACATTTTTTGCTGAATGTTACAGTTCACTTAGTCTCGTCCTGCTCAGGCATGGGACTGCAGCAGCATCGGAGCAGCACTTTTTAGCAAAGTTTTGTCCCAGTCAGCAGTGGGAACAGTGTGTGGTTGGCAGCCTTTTCTCGTGTGGAGCACCAGCAGTAAACAGGCCAGAGAGAGTGAGAGAGAGAGAGAGAGAGAGAGAGAGAGAGAGAGAGAGAGAGGGACAATTGTGGCCTGAGAGCTCAGTATCAGCCCGAGGGCATCGTTGGGTACTTCCTCTCCTTTGTGCCTTCCTCGTGTGTCACTAAGAAATGCCCAGCCATACAGAGGGGGAAAATGTCATACGTGAGAAAGACAGGCAGATGGAAAACGAGCAATTAATAGGAGGCAGAGCCAGAGGGAGGGAGAGGCAAATATGATAGAAAAAGCAACGAGGGGCCTGCAGTTTAGCCTCCGGACTCTCTTGATGTATCATTGTTAACCCTGGGGCTTCGTTTGGCACCCCCCCCTGCCTCACCGTGTCCGCCTCCTCATATGTCACTCGGCCAGGGGGTGCCGCGTCCACCTCTCCACGGACCCCGATGCAACAGTGCTAACGCCAAAAATAACCTCTACTGGTGGAGGAAAGGCAGATGGACCAGATCAATAGGAGTTATCAATGACACCGTTAGCTTCCTGCAACCTATTGTTTGTGTCCTGTCCGTCCCGAGTGCCCTGAGCTATTCTCGACCAGATCATTTGAACTGCCGACAACAGAAACGTTGATTTTGTTGTTTTTTGTTGAATGAAAAATTCAATAAAAAAGGTTCAGATTCATGTTTTGGCCTATCGGAGATATACAATGGGTTATATTTCATTTTAATTGGAATGTAAATTTTTTGTGTGTGTTTTATGAATTTAAATAAGACCTATTTGCCCTAAGGGTGTGTGCATATTTTTACGTTCCACCGCCGAATCCTCCCCTGTGGGTAGTTCTATGTGTACATGCTTCTGAATGCAAAGTGGGCTGTGCTGCCCCACCAGCAGGATTGGCTCCCGCCCGGAGAGGCGTGGTCTCTATGCTCCTGCCTCACCTGTCACGCCCTCTTGTCAGCTCCCTGGTCCCTGATTGGCGCAGGCCCCTTTCCTGTCCACCTGTCAGTGGTTAGTGGAAGCTATATAATCGGGCCAGACTGTCACTGGGGCATTTGTTTCGTAACGGAGGAGGATTGGAAAAACGGACTCCTTTTGGGTCACCCACATGCGGGCTCTTTTTCTGTTCAGCTAGGCTGTTGCTCATTTGTTGATTGCTGAACCTTCCTCTTGTTTTTTGCTGTTCTGAGCAACACTCAATGGCCCTTTTTTTTCTTTCTCAGTCCCCTCATTCCTGGTGGCGCACTTTATTTGTGCACAGAATAGACCATTTCGATTAAAACAATCGAACAATGGGTTAGGTTTTCGCAAAACGTTTGGACAGATTTTTCAGCGCAACAAGCTCAGGCTTTCAAAGACATGTCAAGCTGTAATCTGAGCCTGTTTATGAATAGCAGCCGAGTCCAAAATAGAGAGATTCATTAAAAATGAATGGAGGAGAGACATTATATAGTAAAGAATGTAAGAATAAAGGATCAGTTTAACTGCTGACATGGATATATTCAAGCTTGATAAAGTGCATAAAAGCTTTGGCTCTGTGTAAGGCTGGACCTGAGTAAGGGAAATAATTGTTAGTCTTTCAAAATGTCTTGTATTTTGTAGTATTCATAAATATGAGAATTACAAATATGAAATAAGTAATAATCCAAAAAACAACTTCACCCAAAAATATTAAATGTGTTTGGAAAACCAAAAATAAATATCAGATCGAATTGAAATTGGTTTCAGACATGAAGCCTGGTGTTTGACGTGGAAATGACATGTTTCAGCGGCGCAAACTTCACCATCGCACAAGCAAGCAGCCCCTCACGGTTTGCGATGATGTGTTGCCAATCCAGCATTTGGGATTACTTTGAGTACGACTGGGTCATAGATTAAAGCGAGTTCCTTGTAGTGCAGGGTGATAAGATATGCGGAACATTCGCGAAACCAAGAAGCAAAATAAGGAGGGAAGTACCTAGCCTCCTCCCCCCGAAATCTAAAAACCAGGCAAGGCAGCATGGTATTATTTTTTTAACACTTGTTCTGACTCTTTTGAATCTTGCCACTGGCAAATATGCCAAGACTAAAACAGTTTTCATTTTAAGAAAGGGCAAAAGAAACTAGAAAGATAACGAATGAGAAATGGAAAACCACAGGGTCCATAATGCATGCAGTAGTTGGGTTATTTGTTTGTTTGTCCATGTGTGAGACGTTTTGCTTTCGTTACACTGCGCTGTGCCTAAGGGGGATTACAGTAACCAAGTTCGGCAGAATCCTACGGAGGTGAATCTCAGTATGAACCTCCTGTCCTCGCTGTGGCCTGTGGAAACTGAAGCACCATTGCAAATATCTGTATTAGAGATTACTGCGATGGCTGCTCTTGGCGCTGTACAGTAATTCTCAAAGTTTTCAACAACCAACCCTTTCCCTTTCTCCAGTCTTTCATCCATCTGCACCAGTCAGCCCGAAACCAAAGAAGAAGGTCAGATCTTATAATAATTATCATTCCTGTTTTCCGTAGATAAATGCCAACGTGATTCAGCTATACGCATTCATTCCTCTGCGTATGGGATGATATGTATGCCAATGCTCGCTCTAAACCAGGTTAGGTTTAAGGCTAGGCTGGGTTTGAATTAGGCATGAATTGGTTTGGTTAAAATTAGGGATGTGGCCTTGGTTAGGCTTGTTCAAAGTAATGCAAGTCCTAACAAGGATAGCTACGCCCTGTGTGTGTGTGGGTGTGTCCTTACCACAGTTGGGCAGTGTCAGTCTGGACAGCAGCGGCCTCCGTCCTCCATCCTCAATGCAGCGTAGCTCCTGATTGTCTGCTTCCTCCCCTAACCACAGCTTGATCCACATGTTCTCACAGGAGCAGTGCAGCGGGTTCCCTGACAGAATCCTAAATACACAAACACACACGCGCACAATGACATTAAGTCGAGAACAGTTACGAGCGCAGTGGGACAGACACAAACCGAAGATTTGGAAAAGTAATGGCTTAACGGCATGCGGTAACCGCCGAATGAATAAGGACATTGTGTGTAATAAATTCTTTGCGTTCGTGCCAGTAGCTGGATGAGAAGATTTAAACCACTCCGCTTGCCTGTCTCTCTTTCCTTCTAAGTAGTAGCTTAGTTTTCAGACTGGGAGAATGGGGATAACAGCTTAAGACGCTCAGATGTCATACCTTGATCACTCGTTTCAAACAAAGAAACGAGGTGTAAAAACGACTGAGCTGTTTGTGTGCTCCTGGACACCTCAGAAAGGCATGGCCCCTCAGACAAGAAACTGCCCAACACATAACCCCCCCCCCCCCCTTTGGAGTCCCAAATTGTCTCCTGGCTCACAGGCTCATTTGACAGAGAGCGATATTCCTCTACCAATGCCATCCCTAGCAGGAAAACACACAGATATTTGTCCAAATGTTGAACCACTGCTTTAAAGCGCTGTTCTTTTGATGGCCACATTGGGCTATAAGGTCTTTTTCACTGCACTGACCAATAATAATGAATTAACGACTACAAACGCGCATACGTGAATAGAAGACTGTGTAAAATGTGCCGTAGAGACAGTCAATTTAGACTGAACTCTGATGGTTCACTGTCACTGTCAGCTAACCTTGCCATCGTTCAGTCTTAATCCAGTTTTGTTTTTTTTTTATTGTGTGTGCGTTAAAGTGTTCACTGATTGTGGGGGAAACCAAAGATAGGAGACAGCAGTAAATCCAACCCCCGAACCTTCAAATCATTACATCTGAATCAGACTACTGGTCACCGAAGATATAGATCTATGGTTATATACATAATAGGATGATCACCGGAGGGTAAAGCAGAGGGACAGACACAGAGAGGGACATTTTACGCTGAACTCACAGATACGAGATGTTGAGGTGTTTGAATAATCTCCAGGACAGTGAAGACAGGTTGTTATCTTTCAGATTCCTGGAAATCAAAGTTTCAGTGAATAAGACTGCAAAAAATGATTTATTAAAAGTGATAAATAATGGCTGTCGCATCAATAGAAGCAAGAAGTATATTGTATATCACGAAAGCATGAGGAGAGATTTTACTTACAGGTACTGTATCTTAATGTTGTTCTGAAACGCCAGCTTCGATACGTATGTAAGCCGGCTGTTGGTCACCGTTCTGAAAAAAATAAATAAAATACACAAGCACAAGCATAGTCATCAATAATCATAATCACAAACTCCCAGAGCCAAAGAAGACGCAATACACTGTCTGACTGTGGTTTTGTTCAACCTACAGTTCAAAACCCAGCAATTTCAGCCAGGAATGTATGACATTAAAACAACATGAAACAAATTATTGCATTGCAAGGGAACGCTACTCGGTAGAATGTGTTTTTTAATTAAGAAATTAAATGAGATGGGGAAACGGACGGAGACAATATATAAATAAGAGGGAGAATTATTCTTAAAATGCAGAGCAAATGAATGTCCCATATAGCCGTCGTTATAATGTACATAATATAAAGCCAAGTCATTACAGAGATACTGCTGAAAAGCCATTCAAATCTAGCCAGATTACTATTCTACCAACCATGGTATAATTGATCCTGGCAAGGGGAAAACGTAATCATTAGCTGGTGATAGCATGTTCATATGACATGAAATAGTTTCTTTGACTATTTTATCCATTATCAATAATAATAACTCACAGGTTCCTGAGATTCTTGTAGTAGAAGAGGTCCTTGTCATTGATGGAGGAGAATCCGCCCTGGTTAGCGATGTAACTGTCAGGAGAAACAAGTGTGTGTCAGAGGACTCATTTGTTAACGGAGGACAGCGTGAGCAGGAACATTTCAACGAGACAAAGGGACACAATAACGTCATATAATTACAGATCAACAATAAAAAATGAACATCCGAAGGGCTACAGCTGATATATATATATATATATATATATATATGATGATATATATATATATATATATGCGCCCCACGGGAGGAGAAGGTGTTTGTTCCCTCAGTTGCACCTGAGCATGTTTAAAAAGGCGCCAACTGGAGATATTGTTACTTTGTGAACAGATGTAGCACAATACATGTACTTTCCAAATATCACAGCTTCGGGATCCCATGTCTGAACATCCACGGTGAACCGGGAACAAGCCGCCCCTAAAAGAGGGTTTCTGAGATTTAAGTCGGAATCCTGAAATAAAACCACTGTGTTTAGTACACCCAGGTTGTTTGCCAACTGCCAATAATCAATAACAGAGAGAGGAGGAAGGAAACACGCCGTGAAGGCCACCGCAGAGGTCTTTGTCCCGCCGCAACCCCGCGTGTGACTGTTTCACATTTGGGTTGGCCAAATCACAGGATTGTGGAATAATGTTTTTCATGCGGCGACACGAGGCCTCTGAGTCAGAAACGGAGAGAGGGGAAAAAATAATAATAATTGTGTGAATCTAGTGAGGGTTGAAAAAGACACACCAAACCAGAACTCCTGTTTCACAGCCGTGTGTCCCGCTGGTCTCAGGGTTTAATCAGGGTCTAACCATGTAATCACAAGATCTCAGGTCCGACCTTTGTTGCATATCATATAGCTCTGCTCTCTCTCCCCTCATTTCCTGCCAGTGCTGCCACTATTAAATGAAACCAAGAAGCATCTTTAGCCCAGTTACAAAAAACACCTGAAATTGACAAAATAAATGACAAAATGTTGCATGGTATTAATCACATTCCCAATACTTGCGCTGTCAATCACTGTTAAAACCAAAATACATACTGTATGTGAATCCGTGTTTTTTTTTTGTTTGTTTTTTTTTCTCTGTTAGATGGAATAAAACCTCGTATGCATGTTCGTCTCAGTGAACAGGGAACACCCACGATTGTCCATTTGCTTAAACATTTTAACTGCGGGCAATTACTCATAGCAGCGATACAAAAACAGAATTCATCTTCTGATGGATTTTTTTTTTTGTGGGCGGGGGGGGGGGGGCAAATGTTGTTTTTTTTGTCCCGTGCTTAATGAAAGGCAAATGATCCCCATTTCAACATCAGTAAAAAACGAAATGTTGTCACTGTTGATATTGTCTGCGTCATCCAGACAGAGGCGGGCGCCATGAAATCAGCTTGTCTCGCCAATTAACACAGACGGAGAGCCAATCAAACCGAGCTTTTTTGGCAAGGTCGCCTGGAATCCGACGTCGCCCTGTCGTCAGTGACGTGCCCGTTTACATTAGGCAGGCGCTATAGGTGAATGCCTTTCACCACAGTGCTGCCTCGTTCAAAGAGCTTCCAAGGCTCATCCGGGGCCGCCGAGGAAGACTGTTTATCCCTGACAAAAGTCGTTATCAGCAAGGACGTTTATCTTTGCCAAGAATCGTAGTTGTGCCATCTTAAATCATGCCCTGACAGCCTGCAAAGGACGGTGCTGTCCTCAAATGGACTGCACGAGAAAATGTTGACACTGACGAGGCAAAATGTCGCTTTTTCTCCTCCACATCGATTCTCTCCTGTTCTCTCCTCGGCTCCATTTAAATGCACTGTTAAAAGCCATCTTGGGAAGTGTCTGGGCTAATATTTGGACAGCGGTGTCTGGTGAGTGCGTGATTCACCCACACACAAACACACACACAGGCACGGCCAAATTGTACGCGGCCGCATACAATTTGGGTATTGTGTGAGTGTGTGTGTGTGTGTGTGTGTGTGTGTTTGTTTGCCAGAATACACTGATTTCTGACCCCAAACGGGCTGCTTCCACCCTGGTGCTCAAAGACTGATGTCCCCCCCCCCCCCCATATGGTAATGAGTGTGTTACGCAATGTTAGGCTACACATGATGCGTAACAGAGGCGACCCCGTGCCCCCAATAAATAAATACAACTACATATTTGAACTGGTTCTTTAGTGGGTTTGAGTTAAAAAAAAAGAAAACAGAGCAAATCAGAGCCGGCTGTTTGTCTGCGAGCTCCAGGATGACATTCTTTTATTTGTTGGAAAGTGTTGGAAACGCAGCCACCTCGATACGAGCGGGGTAAAGGTGAATACTAAAAGATTCCCCCCCCCCCCCCGAGCCTAATGTGGGATGCTGAGAGACACTCACATGTCGGTGATGTTCTCCATCTCCGCCTCGCTCTGCAGCATGGGGAAGGCGTTGATGCCCCGCTCCGGGTCCACGCAGGAGATCCTGGTGCTGCCGCACGAGCACGAGGACGGGCATGCCTCCGCGGACATCCACGGGTCCGCCGAGCCCACCGCCACCCCGACCGCCGCCGCCACCCACCACCACAGGCACCGCCACGACCCGGAGCCGCTCCCCGGCGCGGACAGGAGCCCGCTGCCGGGTCTCCAGGCGCTCATCTCGGCCGCCAACTTCAGCTCTGAGGCTCGCTGAGCAGCCCCACGGCCCGGCCCAGGTTTGCTGGAATCCGCCGCGGTTCGGCCAATCAAGGACAGCGGGGAATAAATAACGCGCGCACACACGCCAGAAGACGAAAAAAAAATCCCCCTTAAAAAAAACCCCACAACAATCCGATACTGAGGTGGAAACGGGCGGAACAGTTAGAAAACCATCGGCCGTGATGATGAGCAGAACCGGGTCCGGGTTCGTTTCCTCCGGAATCCCGTCAGTCAGTCAGTCAGTCAGTCAACATCACACTGCCTCCTCACTGACGGGTGTGTGCCAGGGAGGATCTCTCTCTCTCTCTCTCTCTCTCTCTCTCTCTCTCTCTCTCTCTCTCCCTTTCTCTCTCTCTCCCTCTCCCTCTCTCTCTCTCTCTCCCTTTCGCTCTCTCTCCCTCTCCCTCTCCCTCAGTTGTGCATCCTCGACACCACAGTGTCCTCTGTGCGTAAATGAAAGGGAGAGGATGGAGAAGAGAAGGAAGGCTACCTAGACCAGCAATAAAACAGATCATGAATGACGTGATACCTCATGAGCTCCCCGCTCTGCTTGCAGAAAGGTCTGGGAAAGGGTCAGATGTGTGTGAGTGTGTGTGTGTGTGGGGAGGGGGGGGGGGGGGTGTTTGTGCTTTCCAGGGGGGGGGGGGGGGGGGGGGGGGGGGGGGGGGGGGGGGGGGGGGGGGGGGTGTTTGTGCTTTCCATGAGGTTGGCAGAATGTGTCTTTTGTGAGTTTTTGGGCCGTCAGGGGTTAAAGTTCCCATCCTAGCGCACGGTCCGTGACAGGCCTTGAGTTGTGAACGACTTGTGAGTGCTTAGAGAAAAGGTAAAGAGAAGGGGGGCGGGGGTATTTCATTTATCTGGCAGCAGGTCACAGATTATGTGCGTAAATTAGATATACAGTAAGGGGCTATTCATTTGCAGGCTCTAACTGTCATTATCATTCTCTTCATAACCACCGCCGTCTTAATATGTTACCATAGTAATCTACGTTTTGTAAAGTAGACCTGGATAGACCTGCAGTTAATTCATGCAAAACAAATATGTTAATGGCCAGTCACGTAATGCCGCATCTCCAGTCATATACTTGGAGATGGGAAGGAAAAAAAAAAATTCTACCAAAAGTCCACCTTTTTATTTCCCATTAAACAGGTGGTAGATGTAATGTTTGAGAGGGAGGGAGAAAAGAGAGGGAAAAAAAAGAGGGAGCAATCGCCAATCACAGAGTCTTTAGCCGATGTGTACTGGACCAAGCATCGCCTTATTAAATCATTAGGCCATATTTCATAATCATACAGGGCTCTCAGCCAAAACCTGACTCGAATCAATAAGCTGTCATCTGAGGATGGCGGCTGTAGGCTGCAAGCTGCTGCTGGAGGCATTTCTGACACAGGGGGCCGATCCGAAAACAGAGCTACTTCTCCTCAATCTCTCACCTTGTGCGTGAGAGAGAATAGCACATCTGCCTGTGAGCAGCACCATTCCCAAAACAGCCCCCCCCCCCCTCCTCTCTACTCGCCAATGCCCCCCCCCCCCATTTGCAACTCTAACATGACGTTAGCACTGACGCACGGCACAGGCAGTGCACTGAATAGAGGAGTTTAATTATGGAGCTCTGTCAGTGTCTGAACCAATCTGGTGGATGCCGGCCTCAGACACGGGGGTTGTACGGTTTCTGCGAAGAACAGCGTGGGCGTACTAATTAAAACATTGTCTCGCAAACAGACTGTCTCTCTCTGTCCGCTTTAGATGTTTTCTAACCTGTGTCACAAGGCCTTTGACATTTTAACGTGTCGTCGTGTCATCCGTCGTAAAGACCTGTCCCTAAACTGAGCATCAGTTTGTTTTTTTGGTTTTGTTCATCGGTTCAGTTTTCATTTGGATGAGCTCTAAATCTCGAAAAAAAAAGATGCATGGGATGAACTCAGACGGTTTGGGTCAAAAGGGGTCCCTCTTCTATATGGAGCTGCTCCATCATTTGTCTTCACTGCCAGCCGCACACATGGATAGCGACTGAAGTCTGAGATGCACAACAGTGCCACTAGAAATTGAGCCGGTTTAATTGAATCAAAACGCAGAAATTCTCTTTTCAATCGACTATATTGAGTCGGTTGTTAAGAGGGCTGTGGTATATTTCTGTTATCATGATATCATACTTTGAACATCTTCGACTCTGGCTATATGCTGCCCCCCCCCCCCCATCTCTTTTCAATCGACTATATTGAGTCGGTTGTTAAGAGGGCTGTGGTATATTTCTGTTATCATGATATCATACTTTGAACATCTTCGACTCTGGCTATATGCTGCCCCCCCCCCCCCAACCCCCATCATTAATTGTTGGGTCACAACTCCCATCATCTTGGTTTTATTCATCTTTTGTGTCGCCCTACAAGTGCTGCAATGACATTACCTTTGGTTGATCATGGAATAGTTTCCTAGTATGTGTTCCTGAAATCAAATTCCATTTTATTTGGATAGACCATATTCACAACTCGTATTTGCCATTTTTTTTTTACAATCTGGGTGAGGTTCAACTTCCTCTCTCCCCCGAAACAAAGGTTAAAAAATAAAACCCCTTCTGACGGGGAGAAAATGCAGAGTCACAAGTCACAATGACTCATATCTTGTTCTGTGACAGTCACCTGTTATTGCATCACATGCAACATCTATTGTATCACCTTCCCCTGCTGTTGCATCGCAATCACCCATTATCGTAATGCACTTAGGTGTTCATGCAACACCGTTATCCGTTGAATCAAATTTGCCTACTGTTGTATCACATTCACATTTTTTTGCATCACAATCCCCTATTTTCGGCCTCACCATTGTCGCTTCAAAATCACCTGTTGTTGCATTGCAATAATCTGCACTATCCTCTGCATACCAGGCCTAGGCAGTATAGAAATTATACTCTAGCGCTATCTAGTGGCTATTAGGATATTTAAAATAAGAGTAATTATGCGCTATACATATCCAAAAAATAACATGTCCACGGTGGGGGGTTTTTTCTATAAAAAAACATTTATTCAACAAAGAGACTTAGTAAACACTGAAGGCCATGACACCTCATACGCAGAGGTACAGTTGGGAAAAAAATGATAAAACCAGTAACAGTCGGATTCCATTTAGCTCTCAGTTTCAGGGTCTTGGTGTTTTGAAAAGTTGCTCACTGTTATAAAGTAATTTCTTACTGGTACACTCCATTCAACAGAGCCATTGTTACCAGTAACACCAGTGGGGGAACCTACAGAATTGAGAGTGGCGATGTGATGCTGCCTATAATTTGGTTAGATCCGATCTTAGAAAGGCTGTGTAAATTATTATTCCTGTTTTCCATAGATAAGGCCCAGCCTGACTTAACTATACACTTTCATTTTCATTCGTGTGTGTGTGTGTTTGTGCATACGTGTGTGCTTGTGATTATATTTGTGTCCTATCAAATAACTTTTCTGCGATGCTGGCCTTGTTAGGACCTAATATCCTTTTGAGGACCAAAAACAAAACCTGGGCCAGGTTAAATGCCTCGACATAATGCGTTTGGTGATTAGGCACTACAACAAAATTGAAACGTGAATAGTTTTGAATGTATATTTATCTATTGAATGAGCAAAAACACAAAAGGACATGGATGAATCAAGTTGGAAACGCGGGCTAAAGGATACATGCAAGGAGAGGTAGAAGGAGTGATAATAGGAGGGGCAGGGGGAGGGGAGGAGAACCGAACAGGTGCTTCAAAAAGGCTCTGTGCTTACACATATACGTGAGCAGTAAGAGAATGGAGCTCAACGGCACACAGTGGAGGAATCGAGAAATAGGGAAAGAAGAGAAGGCCTTTGTTTTAGAGGTAGGTCAAATATTGAATCTGGCCCAAACTCGTCGTCCAAGTCATGCTTGAATATGTATGTTATAAGAATTGGCAATGTCAGTTTCAACATTTACTGAAGGACATTATTTTCATGTACTTCTTCCTCATCTTTTTTTTTCTGATCAATTCGCTTGAATAACCAAGCAAATTACAGGTTCATGCAGAAAGATTGAAACGTTTTGAGAATGAAGGTAAAAACTAAATGTTCACTGGGCTGTGTGAACCGTCCTGTTCTTAACAAGTATGGTCGGGTTTGGTATATGCAAACACATCCCGCGGGATATGTACTCCTCAGCTTGCCGGCAACTTTCAGTCGCACAAGATGAAGTCAGTGTGCACACGAAATAACGCCTTAAAGTCAACAACTGCGTGTGTGTGTGTGCGCGCGCGCGCGTGCGTGTGTGCCTGCGTGACAGGAACAGGATAAGATGTGCATGGAAGTGGACGAGTCAGTTGCAGACGATGAGCAGAAAATGATTGATCGACAGAAAAAATGGTAAATTATTTATTTCCTTAGGCTGTTTTGCCAAACACACAAAAAGCCCTTTGTGGTGCCATTTATTCACTCTTCTAAATTGCCAGCCCTTCTTTTGTCCCATTGGTGTAACGTTCACCTCCTCTTATCTACCCCTTTATTTGTATTTTTTTTTGTGTGTGCCTAGCTTTCCGGAGGAGAAAATGGAGGCATTCCAGGCTTATTGCGTGCAGCACAGAGGCCATATCCACCGTTTTATACAACTGGCTTTAGCTGCAGGTTAATTATTTGAATTATCTTTGTTAGCATTTGTTAAACTGGTAGGCTGGTCAGAGCACTTGCGTACTTTAGCACCGAAAATAAATGTTTCCCTTAAGTTTTCCCTGACTTAGTATGTTTACTTATAGCTCAATACTGAGATAGGTCATTATAACGCTAACAATAGCTAATTGTTCCATGGCTTCTTAACTGCAGGAAATGCCAGAAAGTTCGCAACGGTTTTAAATCAAATAGGTCTGAAATGCCGTAAACACTGTGGGATATCATTCCTATTCATTCTAAACTGCATTTCAGGGTGTGTTGCCGTGGTGATCGCAGCATGCGTTCTGAACTTCCAACGCGCGGTCGGGCTTCTGGTCATCTTCTCGCTAACTGTATTCTTTCTGTGCTGGGACTGGATCATGGAGCGCTATGGCAGCCGGTGGTGGGAGCAGCTCTACCGTGTCAGAGACCTTCTCGACAGAAACTGGTTCTGGATCCGATGGTGAGAAATGAGATATATTAGATCTTGCTCAAAAGTCCTGTTTTAGACTCGGGCGCCGACTTTCCCTGTCAAACGGCAGATTGAGGTGCGCTGTTGTTTTTCTCTCCAGTGAAAGATGAATTTGTTCTTTCACGCCTAAACGGCAATATAACCTTATGAACCTATGAACCGTAAAAAAAACAAAAAAAAAAAAACACAAGACCAAGTAAGTTAGTGATGAGCAAGACGTCCCTTTAGAATTTAGGACACATTCTGAGTTAAACAGACTGAAGTTAGTTTGTTACATAATGTACATATCGTTTTGGTTTTCTTTTTTGTCACACGACAATATGAATAGACGCTCATTATTAAGTGTTATTAAGTGAGAGGGAATATTTTCGTGTTCATGCCATAATCTGTCCTCTATGTCCTCCATCTCGACCCCACCCCTGTTCGGCCCATTTCTCTCTCCCTCTTTCTCGATCCCTCTTCCTCGAACTCGTACACGCTCTCTGAACCCCTCTCTACCTCCAGGGTAATATATGTATCTGTGCTGGTGATTTTTGTGTGCTGGCTCGTAGTGGACACCGTGGAGCGGGGGCCCAGACACGTTGTGCCGTTCTTTGGTATGCTGCTCTTAATCTTCATAATGCTGTTGTCCTCAAAACACCCGTTCAAGGTAAGGAATGCAAAAATAGGCCCGCGCACGCACGTGCACACATGCCTACTAATGAATTTGCGATCGTGATTTGAAAATGTTGCAGTGGTCCTTGCGAACCGTGCTTGGTGGGATTGGGCTAGAGTTTGTATTTGGTCTGCTGATTCTCAGAACCACATTTGGCTTGGTCGCCCTGGAGTGGGTTGGCAAACAAGCAGAGGTACGTAAATGCCGCCACAGTTGCCCTTGAATTGGCTTGTCGGCGCTTTTTTAATTTTTTTTATCCAACATAAATGAAAAATTCGGAATTATTCGCATCTCGACTCGACCCACGAATTAAGAGTCACAAGAGATTTAGATGAGAAATACCATAATGAATCGGAAGTAACGTTACTAACCCTTAAAACTTTTCTCCACGCAGGTTTTTTTGGCGTTCGCAGATGTTGGGTCGAAGTTTGTGTTTGGCGACAGCTTCAAAGACCACTTTTTTGCTTTTCAGGTGTGACACACCTCAATGAGGGAAATATACATAAATATAAAACAAAGTATCATTTTTTTATTATTATCATTGTTGTTATGCTGATGATGATTGTTGAATCTCATCTATCAGGTGATGCCTATACTAGTCTTCCTAAGCACTGTCATCTCCGTCCTCTACCACATTGGCTTCATGCAATGGCTTATTTGCAAGGTAAGAAGGTGGGCGAGAGAGTGAATGTAGAGACAGGTCCCTGATATCATCGGAAATTGCCGCACACTGGGACATACTCACACCTTTGCTGTATGTTCCACATTTTATACACATCGATGACCTTCCTCTGATTATCTGTGCCATACTGATGGATTTTTCCCCAGATTGGATTCCTGATGCAGATTGTTCTGGGCACGTCACCAGAAGAATCAGCGGCTGCAGCTGGAAATATATTCCTTGGACACGTAAACGACAAGTCAAAGGATTAAACCAACATTCACCGATACAAGAATGTATTCTATATATATGGACCCATCATCCTTTTCGCTTCAAATTAAACGGCAGCCTTTTTCTTTCAGGTCGAGACATTCCTCCTGATAAAGCCTTACATCAATGGGCTTACTTTGTCGGAGCTCCACGCTGTCATGACGGGAGGTTTTGCAAGCATCTCCGCTTCCATTTTAGGTGCCTATATCAACCTCGGGGTGAGGAATTTATCTGGGTGGAAAGGAAGGGCTAGAGGAGATGAATAGGGCACAGCTGTTGGCTCGGGGGTTTTTCTGGAAACAAAACAAAAAGGACATGCACCATATGACCCTGATGGGTTTTAACCATTACAATGCCGCAACTGTATAAATACAGTGGGTATTTCTGTATATCAGCTAAATATACTATTCATTCTATTTATTGTATATCCTTGTTTGTGTCTTGGTGGTCATGTGGAACTTTAAGCCGGAGGACACTTGTAATATTCCATAGCTACAGGAATAAGAACTGTACAGAGCACAACTTTTGGAAGGTGTTTCAAATATAGCCGGAAAATATTGGTCTCCCACTGATCTGATCCTGATCCAAGACCTGACCCTTACAAGGGACCCAAACATCTCTGTCACAAAGTAAAAATGAGTGTCAACCGGGTTTAAGTCCTTCTCTGTGTTTATTCTTTTAAGATTGATGCGACACACTTGATGACGGCGTCACTGATGTCCGCCCCATCTTCGCTGGCCATCGCCAAGGCATTCTGGCCTGAAACTGAGACCCCAGCAGCCACCAGCGGCCGTGAAGTCAAAATTGACAAAGGGTAGGAGACGCCAGGGTAGGAAACTAATAAACACCAATACGTGTCAGAGGGTTGTGTGTCATGTCGGCCGTTTATCTCCTCAGAGAGTGTGACAATGTGATAGATGCAGCGTCCAAAGGCGCTACGAGTAGTATCGGCTTGGTGGCCGGCATCGTCGTCAACCTCATTTCCTTCATGGCCCTGTTGGCCTTTTTCGATTCAATCCTGGCTTGGCTGGGCGGGATGCTCGACT
This sequence comes from Colistium nudipinnis, assembly GCA_016785305.1. Lineage (NCBI taxonomy): Eukaryota > Metazoa > Chordata > Actinopteri > Pleuronectiformes > Rhombosoleidae > Colistium > Colistium nudipinnis. The sequence continues at coordinate 126,715 of JAFBJU010000113.1, read as the reverse complement.
GTCCGCAGCTGAGCTTTGCGGTGAAGGCGCCGACGGCAGACGCAAGCACTCGCTCTTCAAAATGGATTTGCACATATGTAACCCTGGCGCTCAAACTGACTTGGTTTCCTCCTGTGGCTCATTTAGCTCATCTGCTCTTACGTGTTCATGCCTCTCTCCTTGATGATGGGCATTTCCTGGGAGGACAGCTTCATCGTCGCCGAGCTGATTGGCGTCAAGACATTCCTGACTGAGTTTGTGGCCTATCAAAAGTTGTCCGAGTTAATTAAGAGGCGGAAGGAAGGAGGTCCAGCATTTGTCAACGGCGTGAAGCAATATCTTTCAGTAAGTCTCGCCTATCCAATCCGATGTTCTCCCGCATCTCATTTATAAATAGCATTTTTTGGGGTGAAAAGGTAATCGCATATGAGGAATGAGAGGCCACGAGTGGTGTTTTTGCCTTTCGCATCCACGTACGACGGGGTGTTACGGTATTGTTTTTCCAAGAACCAACATTGTGTTTCCCTCATCTAGCTCCATTCCGAAACCATCGCAACCTACTCTTTGTGTGGGTTTACCAACTTTAGTTCCCTGGCGATGACGACTGCAGCGATGGGTACGTGCCCGCTCTGAGCTGTGCGCGTCAACACCAAACCGTCAAACAAAGTTTCCTATTTTGTCAATTTAGGTTAGATTTAAATAGAATTGTGCATGATTTGTAATGATGTCGAATCTGATTGTATATTATACATACGTGTTGTATATCGAGTGATGGACTTTATGGTTTGAACATTATGATTACATGGCTACAGCTTTTTCGTTTTTTTTAACATACACGGTAGTTGTCGGCTGTTTTTTCCAGTTGCTTTAGCTCCCGGTAGACGGTCGGACATCAACGAGGTTGGCCTCAGATCTCTAATTGCCGGCAGTGTCTCCTGTTTTGTGACAGCTTGCGTTGCAGGTGACTATCGGTTCCATCTGTGTCTCTAGCATTTACTATAAGGAGCAAGACTTTATGAACTGCTGTGTCTCTCATCTAGATATTTATTGTTTTACAATTTTTTGATTGCATTTTTTTCCATTGTAATATGAAGAAAGGAACGGAAATATTTGAAATGGAATTATTTAGCAGATATTCAAAGTTTAAAGAAGTGATTGGTAGTAAAAAAAAAAAAAAAAAAAAAAGATAACCTTAAGCAATCCTGATTGGTAGTTAAAAAAAAAAAAAAAAAAAAAAAGATAACCTTAAGCAATCCAGCTTTAAATATCCTATATTTAATGTGTGTTTAGACATCCTACTTTCTATTTTGTAACCCTGAAAGTAATTTGTGTTAATGTTTGAATGACTCTCACGATGAAGTTGTGTTGTGTGTTTTTAGGTATGTTGTACATCCCTGATCTTCAATGCCCACATTTCCTGACCACAGTGCTCAGCAACGTCAACGTGACAACGAGCACACAGCTGCTCACCTGCTGCACACAGCTATATACCAGGTATTTGTATTTCTGTACGACTACCCGGTTGATGTTTGGACACTGTTGTGACCTGTCTTGCTGTATAAGACCTTTGGGGAAAACAATTTTGATTCACCATGTATTTGGTCTTAAGCTTGGGTCTTGAGTATTTAATCAGCATCGGTCATGCAGTTTCACAGATGTTCATTGTACCTTTGTTTTTCTGAATAGGGGTTTAATTCATGGCGTAACTAATGATGGCTATCATTTATAATATTGCTTTACAGATCAATTATAGGTCATTCATTTCAAGAACACGTTTGCCAGGTTGTGGAATAGCTCCTTCCGTTAGGACACTTCTTCTTATCTTTCAAGCTAGCTATTTAATTGATCATCTCTCTGCATTTCTACTAATTATATGTTAACGCACATCATCAGATCAACTCTATTTATAGGCAGATTTCCCACCGTCTTTCTCCAGCGGCAAAACGGTCCATTTGACGGGTCTCCCTATTCATGTAGAGCAAGATTCATTTTGTAAAAGATTTTTTTCTCAACGGAGATATGTAATATATTAGTAAAAAAGACAAATCCAATGATGAATGCGTGCATTGCAATGCAATCTCAATGCAGCTATGAATGCAGTAAATATACTGGGATTCACTGTGTGTGTGTGTGTGTGTGCGCGTGTGTGTTTTTTTTTTTTTTTCAGTGTGACAGTGCATGAGCCATGGAACGTGACGACGGAGGGTGGATTCAGTCTGGCAAGTCTGCGAGGCTGCTGCCCATTCACTGCCCCTACACACTTCAACTGCAGCTCGGTGCTTTGAGTGACTGTCCACCAAACCTCACACCTCAGTGGCAGATGTGTGTGCCAGCTTGTCATCGGAAATGGACATTTTTCGAACAATAGTCACCGCTCCTGCAGTAAATGAAATCACTCTTCGTGCCCTACTCATAATAAATATGTACATATCACTATCAGTACTGTACTGGCTACAGGCATGTGTGTATAGGTATTGTGCGTATAGTACGTGACCATACAGGACGGCAGCGCTTTGTATTGTGTTTATCCGTTGATTTTTTTAAATGAGTCAGGAACTTTAGAGAATAATACAATGTTTTGGATGGTTGTTTGTCACTGCATTTGTTTGATAACTTGAATTACTGATCAACGTACCATCGGCACTGAGTCTTCATGACTGTTGCCACGGTAATCGTAAGTTGCGGTTCAGAGACACTTGTTCATTGCAGTGCAATGGTTTAATTGGACACTAGGTGGCAGTGGTCTCTTCTTTAACGCTAGCCTATTACTGCATGTCCCATCAGGCCACCATGAACCATTAAGACAACCTGACATTCTGGGTAATGAATATTAAGACAAATTCCTGCCAAAGTGTGAATACACAGTGGGGGGTATCGAGTGTTTGCACTTTCAACATCTGCATGTGTGAGCCGAGCACATAGTCACAGAGGCGGCAAATGACAGTCTCTTCATTAAATCCACCACAAGCAAAAGGTCAGATGGCTCCTTCCTCTGTGGCAGGAGGTGTGTTCATATGTGTGACTTTCACACACCCACAGAGAGGGAACAGACTCGCCGATCAGACCCTGTGGCATGGGGCATTTTTAGGTTCTGTCTGTCCATGTGTTCGTTTTCTTGTTTTTTCAGCATCGTAAAGAAAAGCTGTGCCCCAAAGTGGGTGGGCAAACATCTGTCTGTCTCTGACCAATTTGAGGCGTAAGAATTATTTGAGTGTTGTCCTGTGTAGAGTTAACCGTTTAGAAAGGTAAAATAATTGACAGGATTTTTTTTTTTTTTATTGTTGTCATTTGAGAAAAGATGTTACTCACTCTATTCTTACACCTCCATCCAATATTTTCTTTGTCCATGATGGTTTCCTCATGAATCTGACCTGTATTCAATTTAATTTAAATAAATTGACATTTCGTCTAAAATAAGCCAGGTATTATTTTTGTGAGCACATGGCAAAACAATGACAATAAAAACTAAATGAAATATAGGTTATTGTCGTGTTTTGTTGTGTTCCATTTATTAAAACTGCTACAGCAAAATGCAAATATATTATATCGTGAAAACATTGGATGAACAGATGGAAACAGAAAGGAGGTATTAGAAGAAGGAAACCTTTAATAATCCCCACAACGGGGAAATTCAATTTAGGAGGTTGAGGCTGGTGGATATTGGATTGTCATGTCGGGCCACTCAAACAGAAGACGAGGAGTATGAAGAGGACAGAGAACCTGAATGATGGAGATGAAGTTGTCATCCACTAGCACTCCAACGAGCCCACAAAGAAAGAGGATCGGAAGGAGGGAGAGTGAAAGGGGGAAAACAGACTGATTGAAACTGGAGTATGGAGGGATTCACAGGAGCACTTAGAAGGATGATTAAAAAAGATAGAGATGGTAAGAGCAGAGGAAAAGAATGGGAAGGACAAACTAGATGGATAGATAGATAGATAGATAGGTAGATAGATAGATAGATAGATAGATAGATAGATAGATAGATAGATAGATAGATACTGTAGATAGATAGATAGATAGATAGATGGATAGATAGATAGATAGATAGGTAGATAGATAGATAGATAGATACTGTAGATAGATAGATAGATAGATGATAGATAGATAGATAGATAGATAGATAGATAGATAGATAGATGGATAGATAGATAGATAGATAGGTAGATAGATAGGATAGATAGATAGATAGACAGATAGATAGATACTGTAGATAGATAGATAGATAGATAGATAGACAGATAGATAGATACTGTAGATAGATAGATAGATAGATAGATAGACAGATAGATAGATACTGTAGATAGATAGATAGATAGATAGATAGACAGATAGATAGATACTGTAGATAGATAGATAGATAGATAGATAGACAGATAGATAGATACTGTAGATAGATAGATAGATAGATAGATAGACAGATAGATAGATACTGTAGATAGATAGATAGATAGATAGATAGACAGATAGATAGATACTGTAGATAGATAGATAGATAGATAGATAGATACTGTAGATAGATAGATAGATAGATAGATAGATACTGTAGATAGATAGATAGATAGATCGATAGATCGATAGATCGATAGATCGATAGATCGATAGATAGATCGATAGATCGATAGATAGATAGATAGACAGATAGATAGATAGACAGATAGATAGATACTGTAGATAGATAGATAGATAGATAGATAGATAGATAGATAGATAGATAGATAGATAGATAGATAATCTATTAAATTTGTTTATTTTACAGTAGGCTACAAACTGCTGTTGTTTCTATTTCTCATGGGATATGACTTGGAGACACTTAATGACTAATTGTTGACAGTAAGTTAGAGTAATTATAGTGATAAACCTTGAACGGTGTCGTTAATCAGCTTATTGACAATCTCTTATAGCTACACAAACATTCATGTGACCGCTTTGCATAATCACTGTTCTCTTGCTTAACAAACCATAATTGATGCTTTAATTGCTCAACGACAGATAATTATATGAGCGTGTCCTGGCACAGGCCTAGGAATTAAACAAAAAAACAAAAAAAAAACGTATCCCTGAAAATGTGAGAAGATGACGAGTTGCTCTGGCACATAAATTGCGGCGAATAGCGGCGAGGCAGGTTTCACACAAAAGTAGTGAGTGCGTTGTCTGGTCAATATAAGTGAAACCCAACGATATTAGGCCTAAATCAGACGTGTTTGAATTAAATAAACGTTTGTACCATTCACGTTCTCTTTTGTAACAAAGGAAAATGATGAGCAAAACATTAAGTCTGTGAAAATACAGGATTGGGGAATCATTGGTTTCGGACTTTTTAAAAGAATAATATTTTGGCTTTTGAAATGTTTTCTTAAAAAACACTGTGGTGACACGTGATACATATTTTCTTTTAATCTTTTTTTCATGAATCAAGAAGAAAGACGTGGTCAAGTCTGATAGCATTATCTCGAATTGCATTTTTATTACAAATCTAATTAAAAAAACAGATATTACTAACCCTAACCCTATCATTGTTATTGATATTACCCTCTATTATAAAAAAAATAAAAAATCACCTCCCATGTATCCATCTAACTGTTCGAGGACCTCTTTGTGCACAATCAGGGAGGGTGCACACTTGACATAGACACGTTTATTCATATTCTCATTTCACACCTACTGGTAATTAGATTTTCTTATTCACCTAGCCTGTATGTCCTCCAACTGTGTGTGTGAAACTGAGCATCCATTAACTCTAAATCTAAAAAAAAATAAAAACAAAAATACATTTCAACAATTTATTCATTTATTCCTTAATGAAGACATGGACTGTATCTTCGGATGTTTAATTTGCCACCCTCTGGTTTCCATTGGATCAGCCCTCTGCTCCATAACAAGCAAATAATCATTTGCTCTATCGTTTGTTTGCCCTTGTATCACGCGATAGTTCGATACCAAATGTCAAAACTAAAGGAACAATATAAAAACATTAATAGTACGTGTATTTGCTGTTTTTTTGTTTTTTTTTCTGTGTGCGCGTGTGTGTGTGTTAGTGCGGGAAGTGAGCAGTGAAGCTTGTGGGTGTGGTCTCCGCGTGTGCCGTGGGGTGGATCGATTGCATGGTGATGGCATACAGGTGTGCACGGCCGTGGCCTCCACTATTTAACCAGCCACGCGCGCACGCGCACCTGGATTGGCTGTCGCCTTGTCCGTCTCCTGTGTGCAGGCGGCAACACTGTGCTTATCTGTGACTCTGAGTCTTTTGCGATGGTTCCCTCTCAAATGATCTCGCGTGGGGGTTGGTCTCCGTGCCGAGGACAAACTCTGCCCCGGTAACGCCACAGAGCTCCCTTGTCCGAGCGAAGGAGTCCTCGCTAAGAGTTTCGGAACATATCCAGATAGTCCTGGAGAATCCACCGAACACCCGACATGGCGTGGCCTGACCTGCGGCTCGCCGTCTGCATTTGCGCAGCCGCTCTTTCAATTCGCTTTGCCGCCTGCGCTTTCCCTCGGCCTCCCTGCACTTAGAAGAAGGAGAAAATCTCGAGGCCAAGCCGTGAGGGAGTGAATGCGACATCCATTTAACGGTTGAGATGGACTTGCAGTTAGATATGCCGCGTGTTCAGGAGTCAGGAGAGTTTCCCCCTGCGCCGTTTGTTCTGAGAAACAACGCCGCCCCTCGAACAAACGCTTGTTTGTGACGGGTTCTGAGAAACGCCTCGGCCGAGCCACCTCTTTTATGACTACATTTGTGCTTCGCTGCATGTGCCCTTCGTCCCATGAGCTTTCCCCCCTGCTGGGAGAGCTCCCACAGACACGCAAGCACACACAGGGGCGCGTGAAGACGCAGCAATGCGCGCGCGCACACACGCGCTTGTTGACCGCTGCACACATCTCGCGCACAAATAGATTCTCAGGAGGCCCGGCAGGGGGTCCGGCTGGGACACAGATGGACACATGCTGGGAGGAGGGCAGCGGTGTCTGATTGACGCCTCTCTCTCTCTCTCCCCGTCTCTCACTCTTCCTTTCAATCTCTCACCTCCTTTCTCCCATGGCTGACAGCGCACTCCCACCCTCTCTGTGCTTTGTTTACCCCCCGGTTTCTTGAGTGTTTTGAATGTATTCTGCACACAAACTCATCAGACAACTGCTCCGCAACCTACAGCACCAATTAGGTGCCGTACTTTTCGTCGGAAATGTGAACATTTCTCTCTTTTCTGTCTCTCAAAGAATCCGGCTTTTCTCTCTTGCTCCCAAACCCCCTTCTACTCTCTGTCCTTCTTTCATGCAGCTAGCTGGGTACCAAACTCCTCATTACTCTAATTAAGAAAGCATGCTGCTCCCCTAATGGCCCTGGGGGCCCAAAGAATATCAAGTGCTTCTTAATTCTTTGATTCTATTCCATCTTTATGTCCGTGCCGTCCCTCCACCAGCTTCTCTTGTCCATCATGCCATCAATTCAGATCACATTTAGTGCCCCTCCACACACAGCCACTAAAAGATTACTCAGAGTGAAGGGGGAAAGATGTGCATTTTAAAAGCATATCAAAGCTCCATGTTAGGTCCCTGTATTTTATGCCATCCGTTGCTGCAGGCCCCCAAGTGTTTACATGTTGTGCCGCTGCGGACTGAATGTGTACTTATTTAACCCTATCATTTGCTGAATTAGACAAATCTCCATGGCGACTGAGGCTGGAAAGAGCACATGGATGGCCCTTGAGGATGCATTAGGACCTCCTTGCGACAACGAGTGCGTCTGTAGGCTAAACTGTACATCAGACCTGGTTCAAGGGCCAATTAATTAGCTCAGCCTGAAATTGTGAACCACCAAAACACCCAAAAAAATGAGAACCATCCAAGCTACCAGGAAATGACTGCATGTAGAATTTAAATCTAAAAACTAATTAAAACCCATGAAGTGAAATTAGGTGAAAAAGACCTCTACTTTGAAGGAACAATGTGCAGTGGACCCGACAGCTAAATGCTCTGTAACTCTCTCTGAGGAAAATAAATCTAAATTAATAAAAAACGTTAAATAACATCTTTCTGAAATGCTGAATGCTGTGTTAAAAAAAAAGACATCCTTTTTAATGTACATGTGAGTACACGGCCAAAATATGCACAATAGTGGCCATGGGTTTCTCAACACAGGACACGAAGCAGCTTTATATTCTCTGTTGGTTAATGTGAGTCAGTCATTTCTTTCCAGGGCAGATATGAATGTGTTATAGTTTGTTATTTTGACCTTTTTTTTATCAGGCACATTTAAATTTGTATAGCGCACTCGTCAGGGTAAAATATGTAGCTGAATAGTAATGATGAATAAATTACTGAATTCTTAAAACGGTGGAAAGAGGAAGGTTGTGGATATTCTTGTGTAAAAACATATGGAAACACTCATGTTATTTTTTATTTATGCTAAGTGGTTATTAACAGGTTATTTATCAAAAAATTCTCATTTTTTGACAAACTACAAGTAATGATTGTAAATATAAGTACATGCAACTAAATGAGGAAATAAGGAAAATATGACTCACTAATCATTTGTGGTATACTCACAATGTGCGGAGCAAGCATTCAAAGCATTGACAAAGGGACAAGTGCTTCGTATTGCACGAATCCATTCAAAATATACAGCACTGAGTACACGTCAGTTGTTTTAATGTGTTGTGTTCCCAAATTTCATTTCCTTCTTGTCTAGCTCAATGTTTTTGTTATTTTTTCCTCTGTAAAATTAAATAAAAAGAGTTGTTGCATGTTTCCAAATTGCAAGTTTCTACCTGAAAACTGTCAATCAACTAAAGTCAAGCCTGTGTTGGAGAAACAGGGCTTTGAAAACATTGTCCCATTAATAAATACATAATTATAAATGAAATTTATAATAAATTATGTTTAGTGTTGGTGTGTAGTTGTTAGTTTTCATTGATCATTTGATAAGTTGTTTGCTTGAGCATGACAGAGAATGAGCACTTGCTTGAAATTTGATGAGAAAATAACAATCGTCTACCTAAGTGAATAAACGATCCTCCAGAAGCCAGATTAAAATTTGCTGGCATGATGGGAAGCGCAATAAAATGCAATTAGTCAACAATGGCGTCAATAGCAAAAACAAACATGGTTAGAGGGCAAGACATTTGCAAGAGTGTGATCATGCATTTTAATGAACAGGCAACAGTCGTCGGCCAGCTGGACTTTATAACGTCCTCGTAGACATCCAAAACCTGGTAGTCATGTCAGAGTGTGCATACATAAATTACTTATTTTGATTGTTTGTATAATTTACCCACAGGCAACATAACCCTTGCTCCCCTATGCAACTGCAAAAACATAAAAAATACAGGAGAATATAAACAAGAGAGAGAGACCTACAAAGCCCGTTTTTAAAATATTGTTTTGTACAGAAACATAACAATATTGGAAAAAATGGAAAAATGGAATAGGTACCCACAGCAATGCCAACTGTACACCAAAGATATCTTTTAGAAAATATGAAATATCTGTATGTAACATGGGCCTTCTGAACTCTGGGCTCTGGGATTCTGTGAGGTTCAGGTACCTCCGTTAACAACAGAAATAAAAAATAAAACAATTTGGTTCCGTTAAGCACCCACCTTTTTTTTTCAAACAAAGATTGAGCAAATCGGAAACATATTTAAGTATGTATATCATAATATCTACTGCGATCCTGCCACTTCAGTAAGACTGTGACGCCATCCCTTCCCCAAAAAAAGGCCATATTAGGATTAACTGCAGGGATTCACTGGAATTCAGCAAACCAGGGAGATCTCCGATGATCTGAACAGAACATACTCTCCATACACTGACCGTCATCAGTCTCTCTTTTTAGTCTTTCCCAGCCTTCGTATTCTCTTAATATTAAATGGGGGGGAGGAAGAAGGCTGCGTGATGTTAGAGAGGTGTGAAGGAGCAGCTGAGGCACTCCACGCCGCTTGCTAAATTATGTTCTAATGGGCAGATTGTCGCACGGCCTCATCTCTGTGGAGAAAGAACGGACCATGGGGAGGGTGGGGGGGGGGCAGACCATTCTCCTCCCTGTCACAGCCAAATCACTCATTTGTCTGTTCATGTGGTGCCTTTTCTTTTAAGGCCCACTTCTCAAGTACTTCTTGCTTTTATTAAACGGTAGTAATGACTTGGTAATGACTTGGAGTAGGACGGGGGAAAGGGCCAGTATTGTAGCCCTGTCAGTCGCTTGTCTGCACTCTCTCGGGGTTTGCCGCGCTGAGCTTTAATAGGCTGACCAGTTAAGTCTCGCTCATCACCGTGCACCTGACCCGGGTCTTCAGCAGCAGGTCAGTCAAAGACTGGATCAATTGTTTCTCCCTAATTGCGAGGACGACATCTTTGTGGCCTATTGCAACACTTCGTACATCGTGTCTCATGGCTTTATGTCAGAATTGATTTAAAAAAAAAAATATATATATATATTCTAATTGTACTCATTAATGCACAAGATTTATGGATGTGAATACAATTTTAACTTAGCTAACTGCACGGTGTGTGTGTGTGTGTGTCTGTGGGGGATGAGTTTATGCAGATAAAGCAATGATAACATATTCAAGCAGTTGCATTATTTCGTGATGAATGTTAACTGTCTTGTAACTGTGTATTGTTGACACAATGTCCATTTCATGGCCTTCAAACTTTAATCAGTTCACAGAAAAACTTCTTTGGAGTCCAAAAAAGGTCTTTTCTTTCTTCATTCCAACTCAATAATCATCCCCCTTCATCCTGATGAACAAAAGTAGAAAAGTACTTCATTGTTACCCAAGTCCAATTTCCCCCTCATTTTCTATTTCTCTAATGACTCACATTCTCAAGCCTCGGCACGCTCGCGCACAAACTCAAAGAGGTATGTTTTTGCCATGAAGAGAATTTGCAAAGTTTTGATGGAGGCCTAAAAGAGAGGTTGAGCTGTCTGAGTGGATTTTTCATTACTAAATATAATAGGGCAAAGAAAATTACAGCCACTGCTGCCGCTGCCGCAGCATTATTAGGATTGCTCGTGTACTTTTTACATTGATATTTGTAATGACCAAAGAGGTACAGTGCAGCTGCACGGGAGCATTAGAGATATTAGCACAGGGCTCTCTCTTCCATGTCCCTTCTGTCCCGGTGTCAGCCTCCCCTCGTCGGCTATCTGCAATTTGGAAAGGTACATCCAATGTCACATGGGGAGGAAAAGGCGTACTTTATCTCCTGCTGCAGCTCCAGACTGAGACAGAAGTGGAACACGAACATAATTGAGGAAATAATATTGCAAATGGAAAGCTATTAGGGCGGTCGAGCACTTTCTCATGCTGCTTCTGAAACATGTCATTTATTATGTGCCCCTTCATGACTAAATCAGACTCCGAAATTGTAATTTCCTCGCAAGACTGTGCAGTCTAATGAAACCCAGAGCCACGCTGCACATGTGTTGCCTTTCACTTTTCTGAAATGTAAGGCCATAAGCTTGCGTGCAGAAAGAAAAGAAACGCGGCTGTGGGCTTCACATTTGCACCCATGGGTGGGTACGATGTGAAATTCAAGTTAAGTTAAGTTAAATGTCGCACAATTTTCATGTGGGGTCGGTTTTAACCACAACTACTGATAAAGGTAAAACAAAAAACAAAAAAATCGAAAAGAAAACATGGAATTTTTTCCTGAATCATTTCCAACATATATTGGAAATGGTGGCCTTTTTTCCACACTGGTGTGACGGAAAACGTGGCTTTAGATCACAGAACATGCTTTTTAAAAATGTTATTTGTTTTAAGTTCCTGTATTTCATATTTAATTCTCTTTTGATGAAACACTTCCCCTGTAGCATTAGGACTGTATGCCATGATGTTTGACTGCAGCCCCGCTTGCCATCCCCCCATTTTCACCGAATACGTACTCAAATTGTAGCCCTGTCCTCTCCCCCTCTCCCCTTACCCTCTCTTTTATCCAGCCCCATTAGCGCATAACAGGCTATAGACATTCATAGCAGGGTCCTGATTTAGATGTGCAACCTGATTATGCCATAATGAATAGAGAATGACAAACTGAATAGGAGAGCACACAGTGGCAGAAGATAGTAACACACGTGTGTCCTCTGCACGAGCACGGACACACACAGAATTGTCAAAATACATTTGCCCTAACATGCATTTCCTGTTGTACCTTTATTAGCCCGTTTTGCTCTTTATCACACTGAATTATGGGACTGCTGAGGTGCTGGAATAGAATTCAAATACTATCATATATATATATATATAGATCATACAAAAGGTGCATTTAATAGACCTATTAGAAACCAACTGAAACACAGTGCAATGGTCCGGTCAACCCAGTTATTCATCATCCATACAAGACTCCTTTGGCGAGGAGAAATGGAAAGGTAAAATAAACAGTGATCTCCTACTTCACACTTGTCCCATGAAAGGAGGCGAAAGAACATTGGAAAGATGTTCAGTACAATTTTATTTCAATTAAAAGTAAACACAGCAAGGCATCATGTTGATCATCAAAGACAAAAAAACTAAAATGAGGCTATACTATAATGAAGCGAAATAATTGAAGATCGTGGCCTCGCCTTCATCTACCGGTCCTCTCATTGGCCTCTGTGGAGTTTATTAAAGCCCTAGGCTGCCTTGGAAATGTATTCAATTCTTAAGCAAGCAGTAATAGATGTACTAAATGAATTCAAAGGGCGGAAATTCATTACAACAATCAGAATCCAAATTATGTTGGAACCCTCCGTTCTCTTTTCTCAGCCGAAATGTCTTATTCTTGGCTTGGCATAGTTTCAAATCTTGCGTACAATCTCCAATACCGTGAAGAACCAATCATTGGTATTTGCTATAAAATGTTCCCTCTTTAGTCTGCTGACTTTGCTTGCCAATGATGCAATGCATTTCAAGCAGGAAATAGCTGTTTGAATAGATGAATGAAATCCTCCAGTGACAAATGACAGGATGCAACATTCACATATAGCAGATGGGATGCATTGCAACACACTGCTTGGTGATCACCAGACATCCAGTTCACACATTCCGCTCTCTGAATGTGAAGCCGAGGAGCAGATTGATCGCCACCCTAACCATGTCATATATATACTTAAGGTTTGTTGGCAATTTTTCCTCTCTAATCAAGAGCAAGAAACTACTTTGCAACTTGTAATTCACAACCCGCTTCCCCTCCTAATATCGTTTATTTTACCGTGTCTCTCACCCGCACCTCCAGCTCCCGCAGTAGTCTCTCACTAACCTGGTCTACCTTGGTAACCACAGATTTTCCAGCCTTTGGTTCAACTACAATGGTCATGACACAGCACATGTCCACCAGCTCTTCCTGACACCTCCTCATCCCCGCGTCCAGCTCGGCCCTCCGGGCCGGGTCCCGCTTCAGGGCCGCCTTGCCTGCCACGGAGAAGCCCAGCAGGCCCGTCAGAACCTCGTCCGACAGCTCCACGTCCAAGTAACCTGTTCCGTCCGAGATGGTCACGCAGACGCTCCAAACGCTGTTGCTGCTGCTCAGCTTCCCCAAGAGAGTCACGATGAACGCTTTGACGCGGATCTCGGTGGCGTGGGGGCGTGGCCTGCTCGTCAGGTCTTCCAGCAGGCATAAGTATGTAAAAGGAGGCGAGGTCAGAGTGAGAGCAGAGCCTTTACACCTTCCACTTGTTGAAGAACCCCTGGTAAGGGTGGACCCTAAACTATCTGCTTGGGCAGCGTTTGCTGTGTCTCTGTCAGGTCTTGGTTGCGCAGGGAGAGGGTTTCCCCCAGCAGACCTCCCAGGTTGCTCTGCGTAGGTTTCTACGCCATCAAGAAAGCAGTCCATGTCCTCATCCGTGAAATCGGCATCAGCATTGCTTCTAAATTCTGATTCACGTGATGGCTCTAAAGCTGCTCGGGAAAAGGAGGGTGCAGGTTTTGCTGCTGCTGCTGCTGCTGAGTGCTCCGGAGCTCCTTTAGTACGTCCTAAAACGTCTCTTTTCTGTGTGACAGATCTGGAGATGCTAGAGCCAAACGGTGACCCCAAGCCATTCAAAGAGCCATGTTCAAAGTGTGCTGTTTGAGCCTTTGTGGTCCTGTCGAGACCGTTCGGATTTCCTGGTGTTCTGCTGCTTTGCGCTGTGCTTCTGTGACTGATATCGGACTGCGCAGGAGTCTGCTGAAAAATGGCACCGTCCAACTCGTCGAGGGGAAGATCATCGAAGTCTTCATCGGGAAAGTCTTCCTCTGCCATGTCTTGAGCTTGGATCTCTGGTTGAGACTCATGGCGAGAGGGCGTGAGGTCAAAGGGCTCGGAAGCATCCTGGATAGAACCATCTCTGGCACTCTGGGTCAAACCACTTCTGTAAGAGCGTGTGGACGCCTCACTCCTGGAAGACATGTTGAACTGGGTAAACGGAGGTTTTTTTTAAACACCTAGGGTTTTGGACAGCATTATTGGGTGCCACTGAGCATCATTGTAGCTGGGCTAGTATTCATGTTATCAAGCTGAAGAATGTGCATATATTGCAAATTCCGAAGGTGTACATTTTCCTCAATGTGAAAGGTTCCAGTATCAACATGTTATTTTCAACCACCAACCTGGATGAGGTTGCCGAGACAGAGGAGTGTCTTGAGGACTGAGTGCCGTAACCACTGTCTCGCACGGATCCGACCCGATCCCTTTCCACCTCCTCCTGGGCCTCCAGACTGGCCAACAACTCTGCGTCATCCAGCTGCAGGTCTCCCACTGCATGCTCAACTAAACAGAAATCGAAGAAGACCCTGTATCAGCGCAGCCTTTAATCACAGCGGGTGACATCTGTCCTCCTGAGTGGTCCGATTCCCAACCCGAATTGAGAATGCATTTCAGATGAAACCTGTTCGACCACATGAGGGGAGTAGTCTGGGACACACCGCCACATTATTTCACGCAGTGTGAGTGCAAATAGATATATACCTTGTCGTGGTGCTGGAGGTGCCCTCTGCTCCGCCTGCTGCTCCTCGGGGAGTCCCAGTGTCCGACACAGCACCCGGGCCTATCACAGTCGTATAGAAATATGCCACTCAACCTGTCTATATCATTGCATTGCATTTGTTAACACTGCAAACAGCCAGGAATATGTCTTTGTCCTCGCTTAAAACACTGACTTTACCATTACACCTTGATATAGTCTCAATACACAAAGGTAACAGAAATTAACAGTTAATATTCAGAACAAACATGTAATGAAAATTAAGAAAACACAAACATGTATTGGCACAAATCACATTTGACAGGCATCATAAAGCAACAGTCTACCTGGTTATTCCTGTCCACTAAGTCTTCCACCTCTCCACCCAGGACTTTGATATTGGACGGCCCCAGCAACAGCATCCCCAGTCTACAAACCATCTTTCCTTGCAACTGCAGCTTTGCACCAGGCCTGGGAGTCCATTTTAAGAAATACAGTAAATCGCTTTCATAAAACCCGTGTATGTTTTTAACGATGGAGGCAATGAAATAGCAGTTGTATCTTGCTCCCCAAAAAGTAACAGGTTCCACATTATTGGCTGCAAAAAGACATCACTAGGGCTCCTAGATTCTAGATCACCTGAGAGCTGCGCTGAGTGCAGGGATGGGCTGGTACTCCATGGCCTCCAAGCTCTGCACCCCATCTGTTACCTGCATGGGAACAATTATTGTAAAAAAAAAAGAAGAAGAAAAAAAAAAGATTACATTCTGTCAAAAAGTCAAAGTCATTTTCCTTGTGTATATGTAATAGACCACTCAAAGCACTTTACAGTACAGATTGCCCTCCGCTCATTCACACACACATTAATACGGCTCTTCTAGAGCTGGCGCTTTTTCTATCGCACTTACATTTACACACTGCCAGCTATGCTGCCACCATCAGCAATTTGGTTAGTACATTATGTCGCACATACAGTTGTTTAGCTGTAAATCTACCCAAAGCTTAACTGCAAATGCAAAACTATTAACCGCTTAGACCATAAACTAAACGTATTTTGCTTCATAGACCTGACTGTTACATTTTGCATACCATGACTCTTAGAGCTGTAACTGCCTCTACATTGTTTGAGAAAAAAAAATGCTTTGAAAAAAAAAAATGTTTCTAAGCAACAGCAAAACTATTCTTGAAAAGAATAGAGCGGTGACTAGTGTATTACTTAAATGAAAATTACAGTCTGCAAGTCATATTACGGCAATTTGCTCTTATATATATATTTTCACGGCTTGTCACTCTGCTTCAGTTAGGAAGACAAGCCGAAGTCTTCATTATTCGACTATATAAAGACAAGGCATGATTAAAGACAAGGGTTCAAATAATTGAACGCTGTATCATTCATTTATTATTTCAATAAGTACGGTTATGTTATTGTGCAACTGTGATCACAAACTTAAAGGAAAATATACAGCTATAATCGAGATGAGTAGAGTTTTCTCAGTCTAAACAAAAACTGTTCTAAAAGATTATTCTAAAATATTTTGCTGAAAAATCTCACAATACTTTATTGACTAATTCAAAATACACATATGTACGAGACAACTAACCATGATTTAAATGATGAGAGATTGACAATTATTATCATTTCCTATATAACTACATTTTTAGATAAATGTCTCTAACCTGCAGTAGTAGCACACGGGTTGGTCTGGCTTCCCAGGGCCTCTGGGTGCTCTGTGTGACTGCGGACACCTCATCGTTGCCACAGTCTGTGCCCCTGCATTTCTGCAGCTGACCATACGCAGGCTGACTGATGTCCAATAATGAGTCAACCTAAAAGAGATTGGGACCTAGTGACATATCTGAGAGCATTGATTTCCCCTGTATATTCATTGAATGAATATGTAGTGAAATAAATGGACACTACACAATTATTACAGTAACACTGATACACAATTCTGAAGTAAAATCGGTCATATTTTTGAAGGAATGAAAATATGATTAAATATATGATCAACAAGCCTGTACCTGGACACAGAAGGTGCCACTGAGTTCAGTCTTGTGGGCTTGAGCAAGTCCTTCGGGGAGAACAGGGTAGTCCAGGTCCCTCAGATCTGTCAACAGCCACTGGTCCAGGGTCTAAAAATGACACATCATGCAGTGCGACACATGAGGTTTTAGGCTTTTAGCAATGTTGTCATTCACAGCAAGGTGAGATCTATTTTACGACACATGGGTCGTGACACAGCATAAGTTGCAGTCACTTGAATGATAAGGATCAGGTTTCCTAACAGACCAACCTTGGTCCATTTTACATCAGATAAAATTTTGCCATTAGAAAAAGTCCTTCTGATGCCAAAAACAAATGATTCCGCTCAGAGAATTGTCACATGCATTTTGCTTCGCAGCATGATAAAGTCCAAGCTGATTTTGGTCTCTTATTCATGCTAGGTGCATGCTTGTCTACCACAACCAAAGGCAGTTGTTTGAAGGAAGGGATGAAAATGCCATGTTCCTAGAAACGTGAAGAGATAACATGCGGCCGGAGAATCTCTTTTTGAGAGAAAAAAAGAGATTTTGGCCATGGAGGGACACAGCTGTTCAGCCACAATATTTAGGTACACCGTGGCGTACAAATGATGCGTCGATGCAGGAAAATTCGCCCTACATGACGCCACCACCAGCTGGTACAGCTGACACAAGATGGACTCATGCTGTCTCCACAAGTGTTTCCCCGCTGCCAGCATGTTGCAACAGGAACCAGAATCTGTCAAACCAGGAGGTGTCCTTTCACTGCTAAATCGCCCCAATTTTGCCCACAGTCGCATGATCACCGCTATTCCCAGCTGATAGTAGCAGAGATGTGTGTGGCATTGGGCTTTTGTTGCTCAATGAGTTGTGCTTTTTGTGCGGTGCATATTTGTGCTGAACATTTTTTTCTCACATGAAAGAAAGACGGAGACACAAACCAGCTGCTATTTGCCTACCTGTTGGTTAATTTGCTGCTGTGCCACACGACCTGCCCCTCCTGCCTCTTCCTGTATCCACTCCACACACGCTTCCAACCAAGCAAAAGGCACCTGGACATGCCAGGAGGCCTGTAGCCAGGCGTGGGTAGATTGAACCACTGCCTGGATTCCTGGGGCCATGCTCCTCCTCTGTGTATATTCCACTTAAGCCACGTTCTGCAGTCTCTGTCTTTAGAAGCAGTAGCGTCTGTGTTTGTGGCTATTTTATATTTCCGCTGTGGCCCAAAAAATGTGGTTACCAACATCCATCTTCAGTTATTATTATTGAGTTGCAGCAATACTGTACTATACTCACAGTGGTATTGCTACTAGTATATTCACAGTTCTAGTTGTAGACTAAATAGTGCCCGTTCACAACTTTTACGCACACATGTTGTTAAATTCTATAAGGTCTTGTGATGGCACAGTGGTGGTCAAATGTCACACTGCTGCTTGCTCAGAATACAAGAAGTAGCCCAAACATGCTGCATCGAATTGAATTCATCGCGCAGCACCCCGCCTCTCCCAATCCCCACGCAACAACAGCAGAATTGCTTTATTGTGTTGTCGTCATATCCACATGGCTAATCCCCGTGTTACTGCGGAGTGTCACGTCCGGAAACTGTGGAGGACAGAATGAGAGTGATTGAGTGGTAAATGGAAGCAGAGGTGGCGTGCGGCGATATAATTCAAAAGAAGAAGAAAAAAAAGGGGGGAAACTAGTTTTCAGTAAGCGTCGAGATATGTTACCTAAGAAGCACGAAGGCATCTTTTACCATGCAGAGATGTGGGAAGCAGGCTGGGCGCCAAAGCTTCCTAAATGTATTGTGTCCGTATATGACCACAAACGCACATATGTCCATTTAGAGCTATGTTGAGAGTTTCTAAGAATGACGCAGGTTGAATCTGCATCTTTAGATCTTACCCTCCAAACGGGAAAAACTTGAACATCCACAGAACCGATCTACAGCGGCCGGAAAGACCGTGTGTTGCGTAACTCTGAAAACGCCCCGTTCTCGTGATTGACGTCTGTTCTCACCAATAGTGACTCTCCTTAGTTTGAGTTACTTTGTGCTCAACCAATCATCACGCTTTCGCCCAACGCGCACATTTTGCAGGTTCGGTAGAGAAGGAAGGGGACGAGCGAGGTCTTGCAAACACCACAGGTTTGTGTTTTGACGATATTATTCTCATATTTCAGTGTCACGTTCAATGTAATGCAGCTGGTATGAACACAAGCCACGAATCGAAATAATGGTGTATTCGAAATTGGTTTATTTTATATTGTGTGCCCAGGACAACGCTGCTTAATTAGCTGGCCTTGCTAACTCTAACTTGTGTTCAACCGAAATTATGGCAACATGGCGAAATTCGCTAGCCGCTAGCTTTCCTGGCGAAAGCTGGTCTTTAAATTAACCGGTCGGTTTATATAATTAGCCCACTCGCTTTAAGTCAGTACTGCATTGCGTTATACACATGTTCAGTAGCACACTAAATGTAACATCGACATTTAGTGAAGTATTACAATTCTACACTATAGGATGACGCTCTTAGCTAACGCACCAGGCTAGCTGGCTCTCGGGGTAGCTAGCATCAACCCCAGTCAAAGACTTAGCCTTGAGTTAGCTCCAAATTAGCTAGGTATCATAGCGTCCGGGGGATATTTGCTTATTTGCGTACTCCAAGTTGGGCGTCAGTGACTATAATGTATTATTTTTGAAAATGAGAAATGGAATTGTTGACTGCAGGTTGTAACGTTACACGGTATGGGCCATTTTTGGTACGCTTTAATCGCGCTTCCCTGGATTATCGACAGTGGCGGCCGCATCTCCGCCACAACGAAAGATTGCTATAGCTGATAGTACTGTATTAAAATGAGTAGTCCTCTTCGATAACGATGGGCGGATTTTAAATTGCTTGCTGGATGGATGGCAAAATAAACTGTCTGAACCGTATTGTAATGTGCCGGTATCGATCACCCCCATCCAGAAACATAGATGTGTAAATGGCAGAGTGGTGAGGAAATGATGCGTTACAAACTTGACACAGTGTTCTAGCCAGCATCCCCTTCCCCGGTAGGTCGAAGTTGTGTTTGGTTCTTGCTTATTTAGTTCCGCCTACCTACACGCCCTGTGTCCATGTAATAAATATCGGCGAGTGGTGTTCTTTCGCCACTTGTTCTAGCCAATTCAGATCGAGCTCCAGCACATAGTCTGTATTGTTTAATTTCTCCATTTTCTTTTCCTACGATGTTGACAGACTGCCAGAGTTCACTGAGGCCAGTAATCTTCTTCTCCCTGCCCGCTGCCGCTTGCTGCACAGACCGAGGTGCCCAGCCCACCTCTTCTATCAGAAGACCATGGAGACAGAAATTGAACAGCAAGAAGAGTCATTTGGCAACACAGAGACAAACGGTAAAAGAAACACTGTCGTTTTTGATTATGTTGTCAAAGTGCATATTTTTGTACATTTGTCGTACTGTTGGTCTTATGAGACCGTTGTTTACTGCTCTCTGTGATGTTTTTTTTAATAATTATGTTCTTTCAGTGTAGGCATGGTTGTGATTTGTGTTGTTATCTCTTTATGTCAGGTAAGCGTCCTGCTGAGGATGCAGATGAGCAGAAATCCTTCAAACGCTCTAGGAACTCGGAGGAGATGGTTGAGCTTCGCATCCTCCTGCAGAGCAAAGTAAATGACTCCTTTTTCCTTTCTTGTTGAATCTCTACGTGCTTAATTATTTATGCTATTCTTTATTTTGCTACACTGAACATATCCCTTTTTACATATTTTTTTCATTGACTAGGGGCGTATATAAAGTACTTGTGCCTTTTACATTACATATACATGTTCTCATTTATATTCATTTGTCGTGTTTCAGTTTTCTAACTATTTTCTGTATTTCTCAGAATGCAGGGGCTGTAATTGGAAAGGCTGGCAAAAACATCAAAGCCCTTCGTACAGACGTGAGTACATCTATTTTCTACACCCTGAATTTTTGATATGCCAGATTTTAATCTTTGTGTTTTTTACTTTCCACTGGTGTTATGCCTCTCAACTCTGCTTCCACAATAGGATAAACATAATGATAATTTAACATTTACTCTTTGATTAGTGATATACATTTTATGTTGTTATTTGGGAATTGTTTTTCTTATATCTACACAAGGGATTTGGTTAGCTGATGCCTGTGATGATAATATTCGTCTGCTCCCGAGATCTGACTAGCCCTTTGCTGGTTGTTTTCAGGATTTTTCTTATTGCACAAACGCCGTGTGTTTCCCTTAGCTAAACTGGACCTTGGCACAATTTTCCAATTTTGAGTCAATTCGCTTCTCAATAATGATAATTGATTGCATTAATCCTGCTTTGGGAACACTGATGCTGACTTTACATTTATGGGCACAGTGTAGTGTTTAAATTCACCTGCCTTTTTTTAGTGTTAAAGCCTGGCCATTTTTTTTACATATTAAGTGCCATTCTCTCTCTGTAGCCCTCCACATTTTGTTCTACCCCTCTTTCTCACTGTCTCTGGTCTATTCCCCTACTTTGAATTCTTCGTGTTTTTAATATGCCATTACCCATTTTCCAATGTCACATTTTCTCCTCTTCTCTCTTTGACAAACCGACCTCTGAGAGAAACAATTTAAAATTCACATTTGAACAGTGTAGAGCCTGTATATTAAAATGTATTCCTCTTCCCTCTCCCTTGTTTATTATTTTACTGTTGACTTTTTTGCCCACTTCCTCCTCTGTTGCCCATGTTGTGGATGGCCCCTCCTGCGCCCGCCCACCTGACACCCTGGTTGGCCCTGCCCATTATCGTGCCCCGTCCCTAAATGGGCGCCTTACTTGATTGACATCTGTGCTCGAATGGCCCTGGCCCCTGCCCATGCCACGCCCAGTTCAATGCCAGTGTGTCAGTCCCAGACAGCAGTGGGCCTGAGCGGTATGTCCCTAAGCTCCTCCCTCTCACTGCCTGACTACAGGTCAAACAAACAAGAAGAAATGAATAATAAATAGTCATCCTGCCTCTGTCAAGTCACTGTATTTTAACCTACCTGTCCTCAGTGTTTTAGCATCAGTCGAAATGCCTAAATGCCTTCATGTCCAAATCTGCCTGTTGAGCCTGTAAATGCATCCTTTCATATGCAATATTTCAAGTCACATCAACATTGAAACATAGGGTTCTTTTCCACAGTTTGCCACTATCCTTTAAAAACTTTGCAATAATCTGTGCAATTTGTCCTTGTTTGATTTAATTTTCATTAATGATTATCTATCCTCTTTATCTTTCGCGTCCCCCCCTTCCCCTCAGAGTGGATTTACTGGTGTTTTTTTTTTCATTTCTTTAGCTCACCTGCTTCTCAAAACCATACCATTCTTTCCTTGTGATGTTGTCATATTGTTAGACTCAGACTATTGCTCCAACGATAAAACTAGGATTTAAGTGTTGTGTGTGTGCGTGTGTATGTTTGTTTCCACTTTCCTGTCTCCTGCTTCATCTGAACTCTTTCATCGACTGCTGGATGTATTTAAAGTACAGATTCCTGTCCCACTCACCTGCATTTTTTGGTTTTTATCTCTGTTGCTTTTCTGATTCCTTTAAAACCCTTCTTCTCCAGTGGTGGCCAACTTCATTTTCCATGGTGTAATCCGCCACTCTTCCTCAGCTTTCTACCATTGTGTTCCCCTAATCAGTAAATTCATTGTTTATTTTTCAGTCCAGTCACAGGGTGGATGCAGACAACACTTTATCTACAATTCCTTGGCAAATTTAATTACGTTGTTAAAAGATTACCCATGGCAAATGACAAAAATCAAATAGTAAAACAGTCTCTGTTTTCCTGGGCCCCATATTTTGGGTCTTGGTAGTCTGTCAACGTAGTGTGCATCCACCGTACTATTCTTTCAGACTTGAGAGTTCTCTTTGGCACCTTTGGTGCTTATTGCTGCCAAATCTTCCTTAGACATTAGTCCCCCCCCCCCCCCCCCCCCCCCCCCCCCCCCACCCCACCATCTTGCCCCTTCAGTGGTCACCAAACGCTGTAACCTTTCTTTGGGTCCCCTTTATTTTCTCCTTCCTTTCTTTCTTTCTCTGGACAAATGACCGTTTTTTTTTCTCAATGTGTTGTTTGGATACCAGTTAAACGTTGCATTACCTATTACTCAGCAGATAAATGTAAACATCGAACCACAACAGACTGTTTAGCTGTTTTAGTCTTAGGAGAGAGTTGCTTAAATTGGATGTGGTTGTTTTACAATGGCAAAAAAGGGATTTCATATATGCTCTGACCTAATTGTTGTTCCTTTTCTCCTGGGATGCCTTATCGGCACCCCTACTCCACCCTCTATGTCTGGTCTGCTTTGTCATTGGCGGGTCCAATATGAAGCATCCTGAGCATCAGTGCCGACATAGAGACAGTTGGAGAAATCATGCTCAAGATTATCCCAACGCTGGAAGAGGTGCGTAATGAGTTTTACTTAATATCAAGTGATGTTGTCATATTGTTAGACTCAGACTATTGCTCCAACGATAAAGCTAGGATTTAAGTGTTGTGTTAGTTTAATTTGAATAAATGCAACAATGTTAACGTGTAACTCAACATTACTGTCATGTCAATGTCTTTTGTCTTCTCGACATGTTCTTTAGTTCAAATGATGTTAACTGTGCTTGCCATTTGGATTTTTTTTTTTACGTTTACCTGAGACCAAAATAAATTGTACCATAGTGTTAACGCGCTTAATGTCTCTTTCAGTACCAGCAGTACAATGGTGTGGATTTTGACTGTGAGCTACGTCTGCTAATCCATCAGAGCCTTGCTGGCTCAATTATTGGGGTGAAGGGAGCCAAGATCAAGGAGCTCCGTGAGGTATGTCGAGTCACAGAGCAGAAATGTTTTTTTAATACATCATTTGTGTAAAGCTTCTGATGGGCTGAAATATAAATAATAAGCACTTAATTATTTAATGTTTTCTTCTGTTGCTTTTACGTTTTCTTTACCTGCCCATGTATTCCTGTGTCTGCATTTCTAGAACACAAAAACCAGCATCAAGCTGTTTCAGGAGTGTTGTCCTCAGTCGACGGATCGGGTGGTGCTGGTTGGGGGCAAAACGGAGAGGGTCGTGGAGTGTATCAAGACTATGCTGGAGCTTATAGCCGAAGTAAGCACCTTGCTGCTTTTGTGAGATCTTTTTCTGATCTACCACCTGAGACATTGGAGATTGAGATAATGGGGAAAGGAACACATCTGAACAGTTTGCCCCAGTGTGTTTCAGATGAACACGTGCTCCAACAGACAGAAAATATAATACCTTGTTGATGCACATTTATTCTATGCACACAAACTCTTCTGATTATCTTCGTATTTTCCCGTACCCCAAATTTTAGGCTCCCATAAAGGGCAGAGCACAGCCCTATGACCCGAACTTCTACGACGAAACCTATGAATATGGGGGGTTCACCATGATGTTTGAAGAGAGGGGGGGTGGCCGTAGGCTCATGGGGGGCTTCCCCATGCGTGGAAGCAGGTCCAGTGGTGGAGACCGTGGGTTTGAACGAATTCCCTCTAGCAGAGGGGGACGTGGACCCATGCCTCCTTCCCGCCGGGACTATGAGGAAATGAGCCCCCGCCGAGGTCCTCCCCCTCCCCACCCTAGCAGAGTCAGCAGGGGGAGTAGCCGTGGACGCAACATGCCCATGGGACACCCACACAGAGGAGGGTAAGAAATAGTCTAAAAGAAATGCAGCGTGATGCCTCCTTCTATGTTGCATCTTGCTTTGCTTTTTTCTTTCATGCACAAGTCCTTTCATAAGGCACGGTTCGTTGTGTTCAACCTTTTTCCCCTCGGTAAATTGTTAAAAGTGAAGTATGGATAAAATCGTTTTGTGATTTTCTGATTAATAGCCCACTTATTAAGTTGAGTCCCTTTTACGATTGTTTACTTATTTTTCTGATATATTATACCACACTGTGTTCATTACTCAATTCTAAAGTCGTAGAATAAAATCTGTTAAGTATTCTACATGCAATCCGTTGACACACTATGCACCCCTCTTGGATTTCTTGTCTTCATGGTTTTCATTCCATTAATGGTGTGTGCTCATCATTGTATGTCCCGGTGTGTTTGTGTGTGTGTGTCTTTTTTCCCCCATCTCCATCCTGCCCACAGAGATGATCGTTACTATGAATCGTACCGGGGCTCAGATGAAAGGTCAACGTAAGTTTTCTGTCCCCAAATCTGTGTAAAATTCATAATTCACTCTACCAGGGATACTTTGACATTTTACATTATGTGTTTGTTGCTCTTGTCACAATTTAGCTCCTCCGCAATAATAATTGAACGGAACAACATTAATGCTATCGGGTGGTGCGTCTTGTAGAGTAACACTTTACCCTTTGGTTTTTGTGAGGAATAAATCCTTCGCTAGTGCTGACAGGTGCACAGCATAATGTTCTATTCACAAGTGCTCAGTGCTTGAGCCATTAAGATGAAAAAGATAAGATGTTGAGGTATCCCTATACCTTCTGTACTGCTCTTCTACTAGTTTACCTAGATTTTGAATGTTCTCATAGCTCACAAGAAATTAATTATTTTGCCCTCCATCCTTAATCCTGAATATTAATTACTGTCTTGCAAACAACCCCCCCCCGTGTGTTTGCATTTAGTTCCCATAGCTTCCATAATAATTTTGCCCTGCTTAACCATTACCTGTTTACATTCCACTGGACGTTATTGGTAGTCAGCTCCCTTAATGTTGTATGATGCCCCTTTCTTATTTTAATAACCCCTCTAAATCTGCAATTCCTTCTCTGTAATTTCCCAGGTTGATAGAAAGTATTTGTGGTGGTGTGTATTCGCTGTGTATGTACTGATGTCGAGATGACATTTACTGAGATCAACTCCAAAAAGGATGATTTGGCTTGTAATTGGAGATATTATTATACTTTTTGGCTGGTGACATGGTTTCGGGTTCTCTGTCCGTTCCGTCACGTTCTTGTAGACTTGATCTTAAGAATACCTCAAAGATATTTCTTGAAATTGGAAATTAAAATACATTTGGACTTTGCATTCAAGGCCAATGTGACCCACCATAACGAAAGCAAATTCAGTTTTAATTGAACAACATTAAACAATATTTTTTAATAGTGATGATGTTGTCCTTGAAATTGGAAATGGAAGTCATACTCTTATAAATAATGGCTGATACTCTCATTTGGAAAATGCCAGCCTTGTAAATACAAATTTCTACTTGATTTGTAGTATATTATAATATGGCTGGCTACAAGTCCTAACACAACGTCTTGGGGAGGGGGGGCAGCAGCCCTTGGCTCTTATCATCAGCATCACCACCACCTGTCATTCCTCTCACCATAACACTGTCAGAGCTGTTCCTGTTACTGTGTGGGAAGATGGCTGAGAGGAAATGTGTTTATACTGTAATCTTTCCCAGCATGTGTGTTCAGTTTGACCTAGACCAGAATTTTTCTTTGGAATGTTTTCAAGCTTTTTTTTTTTTTCCCGAAGCATTTTCTAATTCTCTCCACCCCCACCCACATCTCTCCTTTCTCTCGCCTTTCTGTTTCTCTGCCTCCCAACCACCTCCCTGCCTGTGTGGCACTCTTTCGTCATCAGCGACAGAAGAAGCAGACCAGATCGCTATAGCGATAACATGGTTAGTGACCCTTTGATAAATGCATGCAAATTTGCTGCTCGCTTCTCATTGGAAGCCAGTGTCCTCGGCCGAGCGTAGGGGTTGGTCCTAGCACGGGGAAATGTGCCGCGACTGTCCATTGTTTTGTCATGATAATAGCAGTTTATGACAACACAAACATAGCTGGTCATCCATGTGCACATGAGAGTGTACACTCGTATGAGCCACGGCCCCACAGCCAAGTTAGTTCTGGCCTTTTGTACGCCATCTTACTAAATGACCATAATCAGCACAGCCTGAGACACCCCATAATAATCAGCTATAATTGCCCTTTTACTGTGTACTTTTCATGGCCAGCCTGTGTTTCCTGCAAAAGAGGGAGGGAGGGTGGTGGTGGTGGTTTGTTGCAAAAGGGGGGGGGGGGGGGGGGGGGGGGGGGGGGGGGGGGGGCCTTGCTCGGTTGCTAGGCAATAATAATGCTTTGTTGACAGACTGGAAGGTCTCTCTCTCCCTCTCTGAGAGCTGGCAGGATACTGCCTGCTGTTGCTGAGCAACAGCTTTTTGAATTGCCTGTTGCCCTGGTGACAGCAGCAGCTGAATAGCAGGTGAAAATGGGGACTGATGGAGATACATGGAGAGCCGGGGAGGGGGGAGGGAAGCTGGGGGTGGAGCCTGTCTTATGGGTGAAAACTGGGTGGCTTTTAGTTGAGTCTACTACATGGACAGGGCTTTTGCATCATCCATACATTTATTGCTTCCAACCCACCCTCCACTCATCCGGAATCTAGAGAGAAATGGAAGGAATTGGCTGTATTGTACATAAACTGTCTCTCTTTCTGTTTTCTTTTGCAGAGTGGAGGAGGATATGGTAAGTGCTCGGCTTTTTCTGGCATTGTATAGATGTGGGTTAAATGTTGTAAACGTAGCTCAGACTACAGACCTCTTCTCTCTGATATTTTCTACTACCGACAGTTATGTACATGGTTAAAATTATCTGTACATTGGCTGAGGGTGCGTTGCAGCTTTATGCAACAGTTTTTTTTTAATTTTATTAAAATTTGATTTGATTTACATTCACTCAGAATATTCCTGTTCAACGTGTTGAAGCAGGAGCTAAATTTGTTCATATTTGTCATTGTTTCTTCAATGTTAGACAACAGTCCATCCTGGGATAGCTACCAGTCAGGTGAGTCTTCATTAAGTATTAAGTATATAAAATAACAATAAAAAAATGTCTCACACCAAGTGTGATAATGTGTGTAGCAAAGTATTGATTTTTGTGTTTTACTTCCGGTTCCCCTGTATGTCTCTCTGCTATCCTACTCTTCTGTGTTGGACTACACCTCCCCCTTCCCTCTTGTCATCAGGCGGACGTGGCGCCTATAATGACATGGGTGGTCCCGTCATCACCACACAAGTGACGATCCCTAAAGATGTGAGTAGATTTTGCTGTTAACATGCAAATCGACAGATTCAAAAAATATATATATATATTTCTTTGACTAGTGCACCCTCATGACAAATATTATTCAGTTGGAGAACATCCAATATTGCCAAATGAATGATCCTATACGAACAATATTTAGTAAGTGGCGCCTGTGGCTCAGGTGGTAGAGTGGGTCATCCACTAAATGGAAGGTCGGCTGTTTCATTGTTAGGACTGGAAAGGGCCTACATAGACGTCTATTTCAGATGTATTATATTTTACATTCTGTCTTCTGAAATGAAATAGAACATGACAGGTATAGTATGTATTATATCTTATAGTGTTTCCAAAAATCTTCTGGCAAATATTATTAAAATGTTATTCAGTTTATCTTTTGGTTGCATTACAAGTCAACGATGGTTAAGTCTATGTTTGTTGCTTTGGTGAACTAAACGCAAGGTTAGTCTGTTTGGGGGGGGAAAATGAGACATGTGATAGTGACTATTGTTCCGCTCTGCATCATTTACCAACAAGCAACCAATATGCCCCCTACACATTCTCATTCTCTACTCCACCAACAGCTGGCAGGCTCGATCATTGGCAAGGGAGGCCAGCGGATCAAACAGATCCGCCACGAGTCCGGAGCCTCCATCAAGATCGATGAGCCTCTGGAAGGTTCTGAGGACAGAATCATCACCATTATTGGCACCCAGGATCAGATCCAGAATGCCCAGTACCTTCTACAGAACAGGCAAGTTCCGACACCCACTCATTAGATTTGTTTCCTTGCATCACTAAAAGCGGATCGATGCAAGCTTCTTAAAAAGGAAACTTTGAGAAATGCTTTCTTGATTTATCCTTCGATCGACGCAACCACGCATCTGAAGGTTGTAGATTTAAATACAATTGTAACTGCATAAACGCATTTTTTAAATTGCATCCTAATAGTACTTAACCCACCCTTTTGTTAGATTATGCAACTCTTTTGCCTG
This sequence comes from Colistium nudipinnis, assembly GCA_016785305.1. Classification (NCBI taxonomy): domain Eukaryota; kingdom Metazoa; phylum Chordata; class Actinopteri; order Pleuronectiformes; family Rhombosoleidae; genus Colistium; species Colistium nudipinnis. The sequence continues at coordinate 97,743 of JAFBJU010000113.1, read as the reverse complement.
CTGTTTCTTTTTAACTAACCCCATTCCTTTCTTTCCCATGCAACCTGAAACTTATTCAAAACCTTCCTCTTACATGAAATGGCTTCTTTTGAAAGGGCAATGTGATTGGCACGCTTCTTTGACGGTCACATTTGTCCACTGCATATGACAAATAAGAAAGAAAAATACAACGTAAGCCATTTCACTGTGAAGCAGGGAGTGGAATGATTCTTCCCCTGGCTGCTGCTGTGTGGAAGACTAGTGATTTTGTTGTTTTTAGTTAGATCAACCGACAACAAATCACAGTCTGCCAAATAGCACAGGCTCCTCCTCTTCTGTCTCCCTTGGCAACCAGTAGGCACGTATAATACACACTACTTCCTTCTTGATGCTATCTGAGCTTAGCCCAAATGCTAATACATCTGTTGACCTGCTGCCACTGTCTGATGTAGTGAAGTGTTGCCATAGTAACCAACCCTGCCTCCCTCTTACTTCCTCTCCTCCCCCTTCAGTGTGCTGCTCCTGCTTGGACACAAGGGCTAACCACACCACTCCTCTCCCCGTTTACTATACTTTCCTCCTCTCTGGCTGGTTGTCCGTCTTACTAGCTGTCTGTCTACCTGCTCTGTGTCCCTATCCTTTTCCCCGACGTCATCCTCCCACAGCTTGACACTTATACCGCCACTGACTTGTCAATTGCAATTTTCCATCTTGTGTTTTTATTCATTTTCCCACTCTCCTATTTCAGTGTGAAGCAGTACTCTGGTCATTTGCTGTAGAGCGCGGAGAGTCAGATTGAAGCAGACCCAGATTACCCCCTACCACCACCCTTTCTGGATCGTGGGTGTCTCTTTTGAATTTTACTTTTGTAAATTTTTTTGATGAATTGTCCAACATTCCTGTGCGCATAAAATGTAGATGTTCTGCATTTTTAAGTCTTGTCCATTAATCTATTGGATACCCTTTTTTTTTTTTTTTAAATACTCGCATCTGTCAAAATATTTTTCAGTCACGTAATCTTCAATTGATAGACGAAAATAAACATAACTTTTTTATGTGTTTGTGGCTCAAGTTCGAATCTACCCTCTGTGCGTGCGTGTGTGTGTGTGCGTTCGCATGTGTTTTTTTCTCTCTCTCTTTTTTTTTTTTTTATATCAGTCATTTATGCACAGTTGTACCATGTTAACACTCAGTGCAACTTGCAGAATGTAAGCAATGTTTCTTTTCATATTGAACCATTTTTAGTTTATTTTGGTTTGTTTTTCATTTAAGAGATATGTACATTTTACCCTTACAAATAGATTTTGGGGATTTTGAATTTGTACACACCAGGTACAGGACAGTGACTAACTTTTAAAAAATATCCTTGGTAGTTGTGCGATGAAATATCCTAATCATTTGAGAAAATCCTAACAAGTGGAAACATGTAGCTAGGAGTTATTGATTTGACTAAATGAAGAGGTTAAATATTTTGTCCCTGCAGGTTCCTGTGCTCAATGCTTGTTTACGCTCCATGCTGTAGACTTCACTCTCAAGTTGTAAGATGAATAAAGATGCCACTTTTTACTGAACCAGCTTGCGTTTTTAACGATTTTTGTTTCTTGGAATATCATGACTTATTGAAAGTCCTTTATTGTCCCGCAATAAATAAAAAATAGGCTTTGGAGTTTACCATCAGAGCAAAGTAGGAAATGTTGACACATAAGCCATCAATATTTGGCATTTTGTTAAACATTATTTAACCGTTTAAAAGCATGCGCTTGCTATTGCAGTTTTTCCTATAGGCAGTTAATTGACTTATTCTTTTAGTGGGGATTTAGTGAGACTTCTGTCCATTGAAAGGGAAACCATGATGAATTATCTGACCATGCTGGGCGCATTTATAATTTCATTCTATTTGATTCTCTACTTAGATGATTATGTCATATAGGCCTGTTAATAATAACATTTATAGAACCATTTCTGAGCAGAGCTCAGAAATGTTCGAAACGGATATCGTTTTGATGGCTTCCTCTCTTGTCTTCTTACGATTGGTCCATGGCTCTGTGATGAGTTCACGGCGGAGGCTCCGATTGGTCAGCAACTGGAAGCCAGGTAGCGGAAGCCCGGCGCAGCACGAGATCACACAGTGCGCATCGCTGCTCACATGACCTGGTAAGTACAGGGAACGTTAGTCCGTGGATAACTGAGTAAACGAGGTTAATGACTTAGATGTTGCCGCGAGATCGATCGTATCCAACGACCTGCGGCGTACATACACGAAATGGAGGCTCAGTAAAGTTCCATTCTTCGCTCAGCTCAGCTCCTGGTGAACTTTGCTCCCCCAGTTTATGAATGAACCGTATGGTTACGATAGATACAACATGGCTACTTACTGACCTGTGCAGAACAACACCAACAACAAAAAAACAAATGGCTAAGAAAGCGAAAGAGCACGTGTTTTATTTTTCCTAAAAGGAAAAATTAATCACAAGATCACATGGTGCATAATAGTTTGCAATCAGCCAAGGTTTAAGTAAAAAAAAAAACACCTAGTACACTGGCTCAATTTATCTGTTTTGTACCGATATCGTGTGTATGTTGAAATACATTTTTTGTGCTGTAGTTGGCTGCGATGAAGCTTTACAAAATGTGTCCCTCTGAGTAAAAGTAGTAGCACAAGAACAGGCAGAACTGGTTTTAGGTCCAAATAAAATGTACTTCCCATTGGAAATGTCTGGAAGCAGTGTTCCCAAGTTACTTTATAATGTCCTACATTTTTTTTTTAAATAGAAATGATCTCCCATCTTCATTATGCCTTTACATGGTGAATTATCTAATAAACCAGGGGTGTTATCTTTAAAAGGTCAGTTCCCCAGCGATGCATTTAGGATATTGCTGTCTCCACGAAAAGGGCACGAGCACCCTACACCAGCCCATGCATGCGCATCGTATCTGCTCCTGAAGGCTGTATGTCTGACTGAATCTTGATTTGTTTTGCAAAAATGAGGGTGTACATAATAGATTATTATATTCATGAATACTCCTGTTAACCCCTCAGTGTTGACTTGAATGTGATTGTTTGCATACGTGTGCTCCATTTGTTTCTGCTCCATGCAGTAAAATGGAAACACCTCTGCTTCCTCGTGAGTCGGGCCAGTTCATAGCAGAGCGGAGTCGGGATGTGTTTGTGGACAAGGAAGGGGTGCAGAAGGCAGCAGAGATGCTCTACGCTCTCCGACACACTGATGGTTTGACTGCCAGTGGCTGGAAAAAGGCAAATCCTCTGGCCCCAGAACCCACTTCTGATGAGGGGAGTCTTGTCAACAGCTGAAGCCACCCAGTGTGCTAAATAATTATTCGCATTATGTATGAGTAATGACCTGTGAGTTAGTGTGGGTGTGTGTGTGCGTGCTTTTCTGAGGAGCCAAGCCTCATTTGATGGTTTTAGGTATACTGTGAGGATATGCTGCTTCTCTTTGTCAAAGTAAGAGCTCCCAAAAAGTCAGCTGTGGCTCTATGTGATTTTGACAGGCATTTAATTATAACATTGAATAGATTAACAAAGCGTAGACAATCAGCAAATATATCTATAATATATATTCATTATATCTTTATATATCAATATTTTTGCAGCCAAAGTAAAAATGCATTTTATAACTTCATTTAACTGGACAAAGTTTAAAAATATATCAGTTCTTCATCAACACTCAACAAAACATCGACTTTAAATTGGAGAAACCTCTGCAAACCCTTTGAGTATGTTTTAGTATTTTATGCACATGCTTTTTCAATCGATCTCTAAATGTATAATCTGTGTCTTTCAACTGTACAGGCCTTGAACTGGGTGTTTGTGGTAGACACCATGAACTTCTCCTTTTGGCCGGAGAAAGAGAGTCAACAGTGTGAGGTGACTCACAAAGGGACCACGTACACAGGCTACATGACCCTTTGTGCTGCCATCACCAGGGCCATGGACGAAGGTGAGAGCAAGTGTAGGACGCACATAAGCATGAGCCTTTTTTCCACAAACAACAGACGGTGGCAGAAATGCATCTAAAGCCAAAATGTAGTATTTGTCCTTTTTGTGTGAAACCTTGTCCGGGGGGGGCGGGGGGATGTATATTCAAGCCCCTCGCGATGCCTCTCTTCAAAATTGCTATGAGTGTGCCTTTGTTTTGCACTGCCATTGCATTATTGTTTATGTTCCCTTTGCTTGAATCTGGACTACCAGGAAATTGATTGTAGCTCTGCATGAGCCTGTGCATCGTTCGTAATTAGCATGAATGACTGCTGATATGAATCAATTATGTCTCCTAGAATAGTGCTCTCAATGTGTGATAGCGTCTTTATAATTACAGACACAATTGCCAAGACACTCATAGATGGTACAGGTTGCTTTGTTAAAGTGAATCTCAAGGATTGGAAGAACAGCATGAGATGAGAACCAATTATGTCTTTTGAGGCTCTTCTCCGAAAGTGGCTAGTGTGGTTTTATATATTATTATAGCCCCATATAACTTCATCATTTCAAACGATTGAGAGTCCTATTGTTCTCCACTGGTTCCCTTCTAAAGATAAATCAATCCAGCTGCGTCTCTCCTCCTCACTCCACAGGTATACCCATCACTGACCCAAAGTACTTCTCTCGGCTAAGTGTGGAGCAGTTGGGACATGTTCTTCGATCTGACAATGAAACACCCATGCCGATGCTCGAGGAACGCCACAAGGTTCCTGTGCTTTCATGTCAAAGTCCCACAGCCTTTCTATTGAAAATAATATTAGTACACTTCTAGAGCCCCAAATGACACAAATGAAAAATGAAAGGCGAACAATATGACACAATTAAAATCAAATTCTTACAGCATTAGTTAAGACATATAACCGTTAACATGCTACACATGTGAAAAGGGTAAATCAACATACAGTGAAATAAAACAATCTAAAAATCATGCATTTAGTTAGTATGAACTGAGCCAGGATAACAACATTGCCCGTGTATGATTATTTGTTTTACAGCATTAAACTGAAGCAGTTATTTTTATCTGAGAGAGAAACAGATGTGGTGAGAGAAAAAAACAGGATGTATCATCAACTCACTGTCTGAAATCCATCATCATCCATTCATTATTCATTATATTGAATATGAAACAAACAAAAAGTTAAATTCCTGCATGGTGCATTAAGTGTTTAGGATTATATGTTTACACGGTCGCTGTTCCTATATATGTTTTTTTTTCTCCGAAACTTCAACAACCTTAGCCTTAAAGGACATATTCATTTTTTCCAGTATAACCTCGTCTGTATTTCCTCTATATTCATTGGAAAGGGAAAGTATGCAGCATATCATCCTCAAATGTGAATTGCATCTCTCTCCAACAAGGTGCTGACAGAGGGCGGCCTGGTGTTGCTGGAGCACGGAGGAAGTTTGCGCAGTTTTATCAGCCAAGCTGGGAACGATGCCCGGAAGATGGTGGAGCTCATTGTGGAGAAGATTCCTTCCTACAGGGACGAATCTATTTTTGAGGTTAGATTCATAATGCGCCGTTTCTAGAATTGTGGAGCGTTTCATGTTTGGGAAGGCGCAGAAAAGGGGCAGTGTTTGCCAGGGAAAGAATATTTTTTACCAGCTACAGATGACAGCTTCTTTGCCAAGTTGATGAACAAATTCCTACACTATCCTGCAGTATTAAGCAGGGGTAAGATCAATCGTGTCCTATTTCGTTTTAGGGGAAGAGAATCTCATTCTACAAGCGTGCCCAGATCCTGGTGGCAGATTTCTGGGGTGTCATGGAGGCCAGAGGAGACGGAGAAATACTTCACATGAACTGTCTCACCATGTTTGCAGACTACAGGGTCCCACAGGCTCTCGTCTACCTCGGAGTACTGCGATACTCGGACGCACTGATGCAGTCGCTGAAGAACGGTGAGGCACGTGTGTGCGTGCGTGCGTGCGCGTTTTGGAGGAAATGCACCATAAGGAGTCCGGTACAACCCCACTGTTTGTTACTTGTCTCCAATTGTTTATTTCAGGCGAGCAGCTGCGTTCGGGGGACAGGAGAGAAGTGGAGATCCGGGGTTGCTCAGTTTGGTCAGTGGAGCTGATCAGAGACCAACTTTGCAAGTTGGTGCAGGAGAGAGATGGACAGGCGTGTGACATCAACTCTGCCATCATAGATTTCTACCTGTGGCCTTATGCCAAGCAGCATCACAGAGAGATGGCCCACATTCCCATACACCACACACGCTGTATTTACTACTGATGAGCTGTGCGGCAGCATCACATAGAGTAGGTTCCCTGGGAGGAAGCCAATCATGTCCCAGTGCCAGATATGTACAAATGGCTTCTAGCATTTAATTGAAACAAGTGTGAAGCTTTAATGTAGCTTGTGTTGTCTGTGTGGGTTTGTGGTTAACAGCAGCCTCGTTTGCCGTCTTAACGTTAACATTTTTACTGCCGACGAGACATGAACTTCTTCTTTAAATAATATCCTGCAGTAATGGAGAGGGATTAATAATATGCTCCCTGAGAACACATATTGTTGCAAGTAACACTGACTCCTAATAAGTGAAAATAAATTTAATATTCTTTAAAATTAATGTTGCAATAGATTTATTCCCAAAGACCATATTTTTCCATCATCTCCTCTATAATAATGCCAGTATAACCTGCTTCTGAACACAGGTGTTTTGAAGTCACACGATTTAAATTATGCAACAAATTAGATAATTCATAATGTAACTTAATAATTTTTTGTTTAGCTTGTATCAGTACAAATCCTATTGTCAATGTGGGGTTTTCAACGCAAAATGTGTTGCCTTCAAAATAAACGAGAAAGAAAACGAGACATTCAGAGGATGGCGCTGTTGCGTTCACGTACCACTTGGTCCGACTGCCAGAAAGAGTCTTGAACGCGTCTCCTCTTCATGACTGTGGCGTTTCCCGGGCAACCGAGGAGTCATAACAAACCGGAGAGTGGACAACTCGCCAAACATTGCCGACAAGAACTATTCACGCAATGACGACGATTGTGGTTCAGACACAAAGCCAACACCAGACAATTTGTTCTGGTAAGATGCAGATCGGCGACTCGCGTGTTCAAATGAAATGAAGCTGATCTGAAGTAAAGAAGCTTCAACACAACACGACTCAGGTGTGTCACAGAAACTCAGACAATATAACAAGATGTGAGGAGTTCGGCTGTGCTATTCTTCTCTTGTTGTTTATGGGCAGTGTTTTAACAACTTTTAGGTGAATTCTGTCAAATAGAGTCAAGTCCATTATTAAATAATATTAATTATTATTATTATTTCAGTCCATGTGTTTTTTTTTGATTGTGTATTTGCGATTGCCAAACGAGGTGCATTACTAAATCGCCTCCATCTTTTACCACCGCTCCACTGCCTCCACCAGATCGGACTTTAATCTCAGAACCTTCTTTTTTTTTTTTACTTTTTTTGTTTTTTCCACTTTCAACCGCACCACAGCGATTCCGCGTGGGTGGTTGTATTTCACCACCATGGGGGAGGTGCGTGTCCGCGTGGCGGTGCGCATCCGGCCCTTACTGCCCAAAGAGGTGCTGCACAGGCACAAGGTGTGCGTGCGCGCGGTGCCCGGCGGCGCGCAGGTGATGCTCGCCTCCGAGCGACTCTTCTCCTTCGACCACGTGTTCGGCTGGGCGGCGGGACAGGACGAGGTGTACGCGGCCTGCGTGCGGCCGCTCGTGGAGTCCCTGGTTGCCGAGGGCAACAACGCCACCGTGTTCTGCTACGGACAGACTGGCTCAGGGAAGACGTACACACTCGGCGGAGGGAGCCTGGGTGAGTGTTTACGTCCCAGATATTTCTACTGAGGTTCATGTATATGTGCATTGTGGGAGGGGGGCCGGGGTATAAATCGATATGTTAAACGGGAAATAAACGTTTTGGTGATTTCAGTAGGACATATCCAGACGTCTGACCTTAAATTAATGTATATATTGTTTTTATATTTGTTTTAAACTGTTCAACACATGAATGCATACCTGTCTACCAGTTTATAGAGATCAGGTTTAATCATCAATTATTGTGGAGCTGAAATAAAAACAACAGTCAATCAATAAGACATTGACACCTGGCAATAATGCTACTTTGTTAGTTGCCAAATCAGTTGAGTCACTTATCAGGCCCAACCAGATAAGCAAATCCAACCGTGTTTATATAATTCATATAATACAAGGATTTGATGCTTTTTCTTCCACTTTGATTTGTCTCATCTTCCAAATGGTATTTAAAATTGCACACTTTACGCTACATCTATGCGCCATGACATTCATTAATATGTGTCTTTTTTCTTCTCACAAAAACAACCTCTGGTAGATGAAGAGGGAGGAATTGTAGGCCGTGTGGCCCAGGATGTGTTCCTGTTGTTGGGCGAGAAGAGGAAGAGCAGTGACGCTATGGAGGCCACGGTGCGGGTCTCTTATATGGAGCTGTACAAGGAGGAGCTGCGCGACCTGCTGGAGACCACTGGCCACAAAGATCTTCATATCAGAGAGGACAAGGGAAAAACAGGTGGGGAAAGTTCTCTTGTTGATTGTCATACAAATGTGAAGAATTGTTTTACCTGTCCATGGCACGTACACTTTCAGGCATCACAAAATGTCATGGTTGCCATTGACTCATTTCCACTCTTTAAAAATGTTTTTATTGATTACCCCCTTTGTCGTTTTTTTCGGAAAAAAACCCCACTAGAAACGTTCCTGCTGCAGGATATCCAGTGACAATTGGTCTACTGATAATAATGTGTTAAATCAATCTGCAATTATTTCAGCGAGAATGCGAAGCTCATTACACGAAAAAAAAGAGTGTGGAAAAAGTGTCTAATAAGAACACAATCACTGTGTGGCTCTGTGTGTTTTCAGTGGTGGTGGGTGCCAAAGAAATAGCGGTCACCTCGGCAGAGGAGCTTTTCGGCGTTCTAGACAGAGGAAAGGCTCTGCGCCACGTCAGCTCCACCGAGATGAACGAGGACTCCAGCCGCTCCCACTGCATCGTCACCCTCAACGTCGTCCAGTGTTGGAACAGCAGCGGCATCTCAAAATCCGTCTGCTCCTCCAAACTCTGCCTCGTCGACCTGGCGGGCTTGGAGCGCGCCGGAAAAACGGGCAACACCGGGGCGCGGCTCAAGGAGTCCTCGTACATCAACACGGGCCTGCTGGCGCTGGGCAACGTCATCCGCGCCTTGTCTCACCATGCACAGGATCGCCACGGCAACGGTGGCAACAGCACGTACGTACCGTACCGCGATGCCAAGATCACCCGGCTCCTCCGCGACTCGCTGGGAGGCACGGCTCACACACTGATGATGGCGTGCGTCAGCCCCTCGGACCGCAGTCTGGCGGAGACTCTGGGTGTGCTGCAGTTTGCCTCCATGGCCTGTCACGTTCGCAACTGTCCCAGTGCAATGTCTACGCATACGGAGGTTTCCGCGTGGGACTTCAAGGACACGCGGTTAGGGGAGCTGGAGAATGAAGTGCAGATGCTTCGAGAGCTACTGATAGAGAGGGAGGGCGAGTTGCAGGGGCAAAAGGAGACGACCGGTGGGAAAGCTGCAGAGGGGGACGGCTGCATAAATCCGATAGCGAGATCTGAGCCAGATCAGGAGGCAAACCAATTGGTACCATCGGAGTACCGCCTCCTCACACTGGAGGCTGCAGCTCTGCTCACAGATATCTCTGGCCCATCTCCAAGCCATTCCTTCAAGCAGCGAGCGCAGGATTGGCACGAGAGACTAAAAGTTGTCATGGACACACATCAAATTGGGGAAAGGGCCAAATCAGGGGGAGGCGGAGACCAGCCAGACCACGTCACGATATTCAAGCTCAGGGAGGAGCTAAATAGATGCCAGGTAATGATACAAAACAAACAAAAAAAAAACATCAGACGGCCATGCAAGTTTAAAAATGTTTGTTTCATTAAAAAGATTTTTATTTATTTATTTGAAATTCATCTTAAATGCTGTGGCTGTAGCAAAGTGGGAAACCGAAAGTGTAAGTGTAGAAAGTGCTGGTGTAGCCAACAACCTAGATAATCCAGATGGATTTCTAGCATAACTAAATGAAAGTGGGCACATGGTTGTGCTTCTCTATTATAACAAATGAAATCACACACTGTGACGTCCTTTGATACCTGAAATTCCAAGATAAGAGATCATTTGAATAAAAGCAAGAGATGCACCAGATCCGGAAGATGCATAGACAATATACGATGGAAAGTTTTTAAAAGGGCTGCTGGGTCGGTTCCTTATACAATCTTACTTGAATAAGGAAAAACTTAAAAAAAGTTCTCTCTCACCCTCAGGAAGCTCTCAGCCTAGAGCAGCAGCTACTGCAGCAGAAAGATGCAGAGCTGAGACAGGCACAAAAACATTATGAGAAACTCCTTGAGGAGAGAAAAATCCACCTCCAAGCCTCTGAGAAACAAAAGGATCGCATTCTTATACAGGTAAAAAAATAACACTTTACAACACAGATTTGGTATATCTGCTAAAAAAAAAAAGTCCTTTAATTTAATGACAGCTCTGTTTAGCTTTATTTAAATGTGTTCCTGTACGCGCACTTGTGTGTGCATTTGTGTTTCAGACAGAAAAAATGGTGGACCAGCAGATTCGCATTGATCGTCTTCGCAGCGACGTCATGTCACTTCGCAGTGCAACCTCAGGGCCAGCAGTGGACGCGGTGGATTCTGGGAACTCAGGCAAGAGTCCCCATACTGTCCCTTTGATCGGACCCACCAGTGGACGTGTGTCTCCCGTGAAGGTTGTTAAAAAAATAAAAACGGCGTTCTGTATATAATTGTTTTTGCATGCGTCCTTTGGAACAGAATACACACTTTGAATATTGCTTTGTGCATGCTGCCAAACTCTCTTTCGTTCGTGGCTTTGTGTATTTACGCACGTGTCTATAGATCCCTCCCAGTCCCCCGGCTCATTTCCTGGAGAGGGTGATGGCAGCCTTTAAGGTACGTGGACAGCTCCTTCTGGCTGAGCAGGATGAAAAGGATGAGGTGCACTGTCCGTTCACGGAACAACAACCACCAGAGAGCAAAGACTGGTTTCATGACAAAAATGAGGAGGACGATAGCTGTGTGCCATTTAGGTGAGTACGTGACTCGTTCTGTTCAATTCGTTTCTGTTAATGTGACGCGGCAAAAACGTTTCACAAAACACAGCAGGTAATATATGCTCAACGAAATTGCGTGGTAAAATGACTTCTGACACGCACAGCAGGGGGTGTGTCACTGTCAGACCAGTGGCACGCTACAATTTTGGTATCAAAGATGTCACACAAATTACACTGAATGCCTTCCGTTGCACATTTTTCAAACTAATACAAACCTAACTGTGTATTGGGTAAATGTGCTATTTTTACAGCATTGACCTGTCACCGGAAAACGTGTGTCTCATCAAATATTGTGATGTCACCGTAGGTGTTGTTTAAACCGAACATGGACCAAGCTGGAAAAGAGTGGGGATCCATTTATAAAACAGCCTCAGCATGCAATCGGTATTATTTACTTTTAGAACTTTATTTTCGCAATCGTTTGAAATGCTTTTTTCTTGTAGTCTCTGCAATATTGATTGTTTGTTCCCAGGGACCAAAGAAAACAATGACAAACCAAGCCATAAGACGAAGGCCAGTCTGAGAGCCAGTGTTACTCAGAGAAGGATTCAAGATCTGTCTGTGGTCATGTGCATGAAAGAGGACCTCATCATAAAGCTTGAAAAAACTGGTGGGTTTTCGAAATCATTTCTGATGTCCCCTCAACTACAATCTAGGATTTCTCAAATCTTGCCATACATGCATCTATGATCTATGATCCGTCTGACAGACAAGGAGATCAGAGCCGTGGGAGCACACGGCAGTCACAGCCAAGATGGCAGCGAACGGGACATCTTGGAAAAACTTTCCGAGCATAACCAGCAGGTCCGAACGGAGGTTCATCGCAGCCTTCAACACATGAGGCTGCAGCGTGAGCAGCTCCAGAACTTTCTCAGGCAGCAGAGACAGACCCCCGAAAACAGCAGTGAACTTGGCCCAAGTGAGGTTAGTTGCACAGATTTTAAATCAATATTTCTGGGTGGGTGAACGGACAGGACGCACAAAACTATCCCGCATTTTCGCCCACTTCCCGATGTCCGAGCGGACACGGGACCAAGACCAGTGCGTTTGGGGTCCCTGAAAACCCCCTGGTACTAACTTTCATCTTTTTAGCTGCGCCCCTTCACCAAAACCCTAACCCTAATTCCACAGGTCTATTCAACTAGCGGCCCGTGAGTCGGATAAGGTCCTCCGGAACCTTTGTCTTGCATGTATTGTGTGGCCAGGGGTGCACATAAGCAGTATGCAGCTGATTATGCATGGCAAAAATCTGGAATCCGTAACGCCACTTGTGTCACTACAACCCGCCTGAGCAGCGCCCCTGTTGGAACACGCACACGGATGCAGCGCAGAAGTGATTTATTGAAAAAGTATTGTGTGACCCACGAACCCCCATTGATATTCATATTTGGCCCACTTGCGAATGAAGTTGAATAGCCCTGCTCTAATGTGTATACTCGTATATGGAATGTGTGATCAATTCTGATGTTCCACGGCCAGTTAAGCTTTTAACGATATTTTCTGGAATGAATGGATACAAATAATTCATGTTTAAAGAGTAAACCCGATTTGTTGTTTTGTCTATAGGAGCAAATCACAGGAGATATGAAAGAGTGCACAAGTAGTCCCCAGGAAGGGTCACAGGAAAAGGTACACTGTCGCCGTTAAATACTAATCAGCCGCCACTTAAAAACAGGTTCCTTGTTTTATTATTTTGGTAGTACTGTATATCCGTGGTCCACAACGTCAAAATCAGTCACATGTTTTAATGTCGTAGCTGTTGCTTTGTTGACAATTGATTGTGTCTTAGTTTCTTCATTTCTGGGTCACCTCCCTCCTCCTTTGCCTCTTTCGCCCTTTTGCGCTCCCCACACCCCCCACACACACACACTGGAGCAGTTGGAGAGGAGTTGGCTGGAGCAGCAGGAGGAGTATGTGTTGCAGCAGAGAGCAGAGCTGCAGGAGCTAAAGGAGGAGCTGAGGAGGCGAGAGGAGGTGTTCCTGCGAAAAGAGGCCTGCCTGCAAAAGAAAAACAAATTGGAGATCAAAAGGTTGCGCTCCAGTCAGGTCAGATATGATTATCAGAGGTTACGCCTGATATGTTACATGGCCCGTCCTGTGAGTTTGACTAGTCACGGACATTTTTCAGGCTCTGAGTCGGGACCTGCTCCGTGTGTCCGTGCAGCTGGCGTCTGTGGAGGAGCACCTGCAGAGCCGTGGCAGCGCGAGAGTGAACGGTGGAGTCACCGCGGAGGAACTGGAGAAGGAGAGAGAGATGCTCAAGCAGAGGAGAGAGGCTGTGGATGCACGGCTGAAGGCAAACCGACTGCTCACCGCAGAGGTCAGAGAGACGGACACCCAATGGCATGCATTAGAAAATAAAAAATGACCTCTTGAGATGATTAAAATGCATTTAATGTATTGCATCGGTGTGCGCAGCTTTGATCTGTTTTGGCGTCGTCATGCAGGAGGATCACTCCTTGCTGCAGCTGGAGGAATCGATTGAAGCTCTGGACGCGGCTCTGGAGTTTAAGGACAGCTGCATCCAGAGCAAACAGCAGATGTTAATCCGCAACTCCTCGCCGTGCGAGTCACAAAGCACTGAACCCGCCCAACTCTGTGATCTCTTCAGGGAGTTGAGGGTGCTCTCGCCACCTGAGCTGTCGGAGCTGCTCGTCAAATATTTCAACAAGGTGAGATGAAATGCACACACACGCACGGGTAGGCGTGTAACAAGTAACATTCAGCTCTCCATGTTAAGCCAACATGTCTGCTTTACAGTTTCCCTTTTCACTTTCCCTATTGTTCCCTATGTTCAAGTCATTTCCTTACGTGTCTGCTGGTGTCGGCGTTTTGTTCAAAAATGCTTTTTGTTTTTTATGTATCTTCCATGTTCAGGTGGCTCTTGAATACCTTCCGTTCCAGTGGGAGATATTTTCGTTGTCTCCTTTGTTATTGACATTCCCTTACTTCCTACTACCTCTCCAGGTGGTGAGTCGATGATGAGTCATAAATGAAGCAGAGCTATTTTTCGTTAAGCTAATTTAATACTTCTGCCCCCTCTCTGGTGCCCTATTCCTCCCCTCTCTGCCCTTTATCCTTCCTCTGATTGAAACATCATTATAAATTCTATCTACTTCTCAACAGGAGGATAGTTTGCATCGTGTTATATAGAATGACATGATGATATATTCCCTACCTCCTGCTTCGGCCTCTCTTTCTCTGCAGGTGTCCGAATAAACAAAGGTTCAGTACTTTTACTGAGTAAAAAAGTGTGTTTCTCCGCACTACACTTTTTTCATCCTCTTCAGGTTGTTTGTCTTCGTGAGTTAGAGCGACGTTTGCGTCTGCGCTGCGACGAGCTGGAGCTTCATGTCGCAGAGAAGGAGGAGGAACTGAGGGAGATGGAGGCCACCCTGCAGTGCGTGGTCCTGGACACGGACCGCAGGTTCACCCAGCAGCACAAAGATCACCAGAAAAACCTCCAGCTATTCCTACAGAAACTTCAAGGTGAGAAAGTGTATAATTGCCTGTACAAAAAAGTTTAAATGTGTTTTATGCAATTGCCTTTTGCCTGAATTGCTGCATTATAATGTGATATAAGCTTTGCCATAACATTTGCGCAGAATTTGTTGAATGAATGTTGTTTTGTTTATGTTTTTCACCCCTGTGTGTGCTTGCGTGTTCGTGTGTATGCATGGGTTTTTAGAGGGTGGTTCAGGAGAGTCCCTGCAGGCTATCCAAGTCAGAGCGAAGCATCTGGAGAAAAAACTGTTTTACTACAAAAGCTCCTATCAGCAACTCAAAGAGAAGTTAAAAGAGCCTTCCCAAGAGCCTGACAGTCAGTCCACACACAAACGGCAGCACAGACACTCAAGCAATATGCAGATACGTGCAAGCACAAACAATTCCCAGTCACACGCTGAAAAGTCACAAGGAAGGCCATATATGACCGCATCACACACAAAAATACACGCTGAGCAAACCGACCAAAGAACGCAGGGCGATTCTCATGAAGAGTCATGTGCACCAAACTCCTTATCCTCCGACCAAACACACACACACTCTCGCAGGATGGATAAAGGAACGGCCGGGGATTGTGGGGAATGTCAAGAGATGAGACCTGTTCGTTTGTGTCGCAGAGAGCTGAGACAAATCTCTCGAGCTGACCTGCAGTTGTCTGGTTCTGCCACAAGGGGGCGACCTCCTCTAGTGGGTAACAGCACCGAGTCAATATTCGAGGACTCCATAGATGCGTCCTGTCAAGCAGACAGTACTTCAAACTTCTGATTATAATTATAATAATTCCTATGGTAACGACCAAAATCATACATCAAGTTAGTTGTGTAATTACAATGAAAAATGTAATCAAATGGAGCCTTGAGAAGAAAATTGCATGGTTTTTCACCTTTAATGTAGGGCACTTTTGAGCCCATATAAGGGTCTGTATAATAATATAATTTGAAGAATTTGTATAATAATAGTTTCGCTGTACTGCAACGGTAATATGATTCATATGCACTTGAATTTTTTATACAACTTTTCATCTCTGCACGGTTCTATTAATATTGCTGTATGTTGATTAATGTGTGCATTCTTTTACATAGGCGACTTATTACAGGAAAATGTTTTAAAATAACTTTTATGTAAAGCTTAGATTTGAAAAACGTAATTCTTTCCAATGAGGCAGTAATATGCTTCTGTCTCGTTATACTTTCCAGGGATATTATTAGATCACAGATATCCATTGCAAATGAATGTCTATAAAGTTGCCAAGAAATCATAAAAAAAATACTTATCGTTTAACTGGATATCGTTTTACTGGATAGCTTGCCTGAGAATGCCAACGATGTCTGTATTATATACTCACAGTTGTATGTTCAACCGACAGCACATGGCCAACAGAAAAAGGCAGCACGTAACTCGGCGTGCTTCATTCTTTAGAAAGTAGAGGAGGACACGCTTAAACAGGGATTATATTCCTAATGTTTTTTAACGGAGTGGCTCCATGGCTGGGCGGGTCATGGTTTCTGGGTCCTGGGTTCTGATTGGGTCCCTTCCTGCCATTCATTATAGCCCCTGCCTTTTATCCTTTTTGGCCCTCCAGGCTTCGGTACCCAGACCATACGCTAGTAGCAAACACAGCTCCGTGACGAACAGGTGAAAGTATTCTATTACCAACTTTTAGGTGGGTACTGTATTTTTCTAACTCACGCCAATCAAAGTACAATAAACCAGACGTGGACATAAGTCCACGTTGTGTGTCTGACTGTCATGGACCTCCACTTCTGCACTTACCGGCTCAGCCCTGTATAGTTAGCTAGCTTAACTTGCTGCTAAGCGTTGCTAGCTGCTTCTGTCTCTGGATTGTTGGCAAGGGTCCACTTCACACTTTTTATTCATCGCCATTATGTCGACCCAACGAGTTCCTTTAAACAAAGCTGTCAATATACTGGAATGTGTTAAACATGTTTAGTTTTTGTTTTAATTAGAGGCTAAATCAGTGTTTCATGACCCGGATTCAAGTGGAATTGTTTTTTTTTTTGTTTTTTTTAATCTTTTGTCACCAGTTTCGTTTTAGCAATGGCATCGTCTGCTATGATCACCGTCCCCACCACTGCGTCCCGCTTCGCCCTGCTCCAGATAGACTCGGATTCGGACTCCGATGCCTCCGACCAGGGGAAGTCCACCACCAAAAACGGACGGGACTCCGCCGGGAAGCCCCGACAAGGAAAGGCATCCGGGGGGAAGGCGGCTCAGGGAGCCGACAAGAAGAAAGACAAGAAGAAGAAGAAGAAGGAGCAGCAGCAGAGTGAAGCAAATGAGGTGAGTGACTGGACAGGAGCATCACATCAGTCACCGCTTCATTGTAGCACGCGCTACATGATGCGGAGCAAGGGACCTGAAGAGGTCATCTCAGTCCAAATCATCCCGTGGTGAATCCATCAAATAGGAGAAGGGGACCAAAGTCTGTACTCATCAGATCTCGATCCCACCCGCCATCACAGTTAGTAAAGCGACACCTGTCCTGAGATGTCTAACAACCAAACCCTCTAGAAGTCTGTAATAAGAAAAGGTAATGCCAGTGTTTGTAGAAAGTGTCGTGTCTCTTGCTTTCAGTTACGTAATCTGGCCTTCAAGAAGATTCCTCAGAAGTCGTGTGCCCCACCGCCCTCTTTGACCCTGTCAGGAATAGCCAGCGAACTTCTCAGCCCCGCACCAGAGGACCAGAGTGTACCGTCAGGGGGCTGGCAACAATGGAAGCAGAGGGATGAGCAGGTCAGACGTGCGAGCTAATGAGAATGACCACAGCACCACGTGTCTTTATAGATGCGACTATACATCCAGCTCTTTTGAGTAGAGCTCAGTCATGAAAAGAAAAGTGTTTGCAACAGTATGAGCAACACACAATACATGCTTTGAGCAGATTGATTTGAGACTAATTTACTAAACTTGTTGCTCACTTAGTCATAGCTGCCTTTCAAGGAAATCGCATATATGTATGTGTATATATTTATATACTGTGTATATATGTACATGTGCTTCTCTTTCTTTAGATAACCAGTGAATTATATGAAGCAGACTTGGAAAAGGCCTTAATAATGAGTAAACTGGAGTATGAACAACATAAACAGGTACACACACTTATATACCCATTTTGAAAACGCACATCAAAGATTGTGTATTGCAGAGTCTCCGAAATCCTGTTGGCAACAGCAATAAAATACGTATCCTCAACTTAATTTGTGACATGATAGAAATGTAATATAGCTTAATTCTTATTCAGTGTAGTTTTAAATGAAAGTAATTTTACGCGATCAAAAGCTTACTTGAAGCAATCTGCTTTCATTCGGCAGAGCAACACAAATACATCTTCGCCAAAGTCAAGAGGAGGAAAAGAGGGTGGAGGGAAGAAGGACAAAAAGAAGAATCAGCAAGCAAAGGAAAAGAAGACGGTTTCTCTGCAGGACTTCCAGGCTGAAGGAAGTATAGGTGAGAGACACTGACTCCTCATGTGCGACATCCATCAAACCTGTGACTGCAGTCTTTTGGGCTAAAGGAACAATGTAACCTATCTTTCTCACATCAAAGGTTATACAAGTAGTTATATCAGTTTATGTTGTCTCTTTGCAGAAAATTCATGTAAAAAACAGGAGAAAGAGGTAAGCAAAAGTATGGGATGTATCGATATATAATCATTCATATTGGCTACAAATAATATGCACAGTTGTTAATTGGGCGTGATATGACGCAATCCTGTTGAAACACTGACCACGCTCCTATCTAGGATGCCAGAGCAGCTAACCTGGCACCAGGAATCGGGCAGGAGGAGAGATTCTTTAATAAAGTGGAAGATGACGTCAGTCAGATTATCCAGCGGGAGAAAAGGCGTGAGCAGTTCTCAAACAGCCACGGACAAGAAGTAAACACGTCTACGGAACACGAACTGGTGAGTGGACGGTAAATGCCACATCACCCGAGTGAAGTTGGTTTCCTGCAGCTCGTGGGTCGCATTATGGGAATAGGTCGTGTCCTCATTGGCGCTTTCTTTCCCCTGTTGTTGCCGTTAGGACCCCCGCGCAGAGCAGCTGAAGTATGACCTGGAGAAAAAAGACGATGAAATCGATAAGCTAAAGAAAACAATCTCGCAGTGGGAGGTCAGCAGTCATAACCAATGACTTATTCCGTCATTTCTCTATAAGAAGCTTTTGCGTAATATATCATTGTTTGAGGCTGTCACCGGAAGCTCTGTATCCAGCACAACCTCATTCTGCTTGAATGTTTGTTTTGACAGAAACACAACTCTTTAGTGATGATCCAAATGTTCTTCTCAACTCCACAGGTGAAATACAAAGAGGTGAAGGCGAGAAATTCCCAGCTGCTCAAAATGCTCCAACAGGGAGAGAGTGAGTTGAATGAGGCCAAAATTACAATAATATTCCCTCCGTCCTTTTCTTTCTTTCCTGTTCTAAGAAGTAATTATCTGGTCTTTTTTTCATGATGCCCGGAATCTCTCTCCTTCAGTGAAAGACAAAGCAGAAATCCTTCTACAGGTGGAGGAGCTACTACATATAAAAGAAGAACTGTCATCGCAGGTTTGTGATTGTGAGCCGAAGAATGAGATGACTCGGTTATTTGGACATTTATGAGACTTTACTTGAATGCTTTTTTACAGGTAACGTCACTGCACGCTGCCCTTGAACAAGAACGATCTAAAATTAAAGGTCTGCAGTCAGAACAACCGAAACATCAGGTGAGAGCACAAAATAGTCACCCGTGTTATTATTAACGTGGTTACTTGTGAGCAGTGTATGGAAATCAGGTTCCTACTTGAATAATTGAAACACATTGAGCTTTTTTTCCCCTAACCGATAACGGATTCTCGATAACTGATTATTAACCCTAAAGTGGCAAGTTTGAAATGTATTATTTCCCACAATTTAGAACAGGAGAAGTTTTGACATAAAACACAAAAATCACAACATGTAACTGTACACCCCTAAACGGTTTAAAATACGTTCTCAATTGTGTACTTTCTCTGCTTCTGTGGTTGGCAGGGGAACAAAAAAGGGAAAAAGGGCCATGAAATGGATGTATGAAGGTTTCAAAAGGAGAAGACCTCAGTAGCGAAGTTGAACAAGCAGAGGAACAAATGAAGAAAAACGTTGCTGCTGAGGGTTCTCTTTCCTCCTTTATTTTAGCTCGGATTCTCCGCCCGCATCTATAAATGCATGTCCCCATACTTACGCTCACACACACACACACACACACACACACACACACACACACACACACACACACACACACACAGCAAACACACTCCAGGATGTATCACACTGCTAAACAAGAATTAAAAGAACCTTTTTAAAAAATATTTGACTAAGTTTAAAAGGCTGTGTCGAAATGATGTGCAGGGTACTGCTCGGCAAGCAGTGCTGCCCTCTGCTGGCACAGGAGTGCCACTGCTCATCTAGTTCTGTTAAAGGCGGTTAGCCTGGACTATCTTTAGGTTTTAAAGACAAAACTGAACGTTCTGTTTGTATACGTTTGTTTTCTCACTGTTAAGTAAATAAATACTTTTTCAGTGAACACAATTATTTCAGTTTTGTTTGCGTAGTGCCTAAAATGTCAAGATGGCAAAATGCACGTGTTGGGGCGTCGTGCACTTCATTCTTTGGTTTATTTCTGAGGGTATTTTAGACTGAAATTTACGCGGATTAATGTTATGGACACATATTTCGTTAAATGTGTTATTGTTACGTATCTGTGCGTGGTGCTATATAAATCTGCTCGCTGTGACCATAAAACAAAAAAAAATGCAATCACTTTAAGTGCTTTCCCACAGTGTGAGACGCCAAACTCCCCCTCCTGAGTGGGGGAAAAAAACAAAAAAAAAAGGAGCAGATAAGTGCGCAGTTGTGCACGCACACAACTTAGTGCCGAGTCATCGGACAGACACACACCTCCGCCCCGGCGCTCGTCTGCACAGTCGCCACCGGACAGCACGGGCATGTCAGGACCCGGGGAGGATGAGCCGAGCACGGACACGGTCCGTGTGGCCGTCCGGTGTCCCACGGAGAGCCAGGACTTCACCGTGCCATGGGACTGCACCGTCGGACAGGTCTGTGCGTTACATAAGAATGCGTGGCTCTGGAAGTGAAAAAGCAGTTATTTCTGTGCATTGATTCCACACCAAAGAAGCGCGATCACAGCTGATGTTTTTGTTTTTGTGTGTGTTTGGTTGTTTTGGTGTTGAATATATATGCATTGCAGCTGAGATGGGCGTTATCAGATCGCCTGGGGGCCCCAGCAAAGCAGCTGGTGCTGTTCCACTCGGGCCGGGCCCTCGGAGAGTCCGAGGTCCTGAGTCACCTCAGAGGTCGGAGTGAGTCGCTCAGCCTCTCCGTGATCCCCAGGTACGCGCGCGCGCGCATACACAGGCCCGCTCCAGCTCCAAAACAAAAATAATACAAACTCTAGGCGAATTGTAGGCTGTGCTGAAAAGATGTCAAATGAGTGTGAGATTAAAAGGAAGACTGCCTATTTGAGCCATGTTTCACGGCCCCATTCCAGTCTGCGTTGGAGTCTATAATAGACCAATGTTGTCCCAAGATGTTAATCAAAGGGACGTCGGTTTAATTATGTCACTGACTAATCTGGCGCGACTGCTGTCCGACACCGACCTGCACCTAGGTGCTTCGACTGTAAAATGCCTGTGTTCTAGTTTTATTCTATTGGCTTTGGTGGATAACCCGAATCAAATTCCTCCCTGCAAATGTCAAGAGCGGGACATAAAATCAAGACTTCTGATTTTGTGTTGCAACTGTGGACGTGATCAGTGTGCAGATAGTTTGTTGAAAAAAAATAGAGAAGAAAGAAATCAAAAAGGAATCCAGCAATTGTAAAAGCCTCTTGTATGAACAATGCTCATCACCAAACTTATCGACAAGAACTAAGTGGGGGGGGGGGGGGAACGTTTTTAACCTGCGCAGTAGTACTGTACCTTCAGCTTCAGTAAAATCTCCCCAGGCCTCAGCGTTCGTCCGCTGTGCCCGTTGGAGATTTAGCATCAGATGCACCGCAAGGTCTCATCGGTGTTCTCCACCCTGACTCTGACCATGACAACCACACACCCTCTCCCACCTCTCCCCTGTGCCTGGGTAAGAACTGGTGAACAGAGGACGCCTCCCATGATTCCATTGCTTTTTGTCCCCTGTCGCTTTCATGTGTTCCAGTTATAGTGACCGTTTTTTCTCCTTCTCTGCATACATGCTTCTGCTGCTTTGGTCTGGTCGTGGTCCCACAGTTGAAGGTCTGAACAGTCTTGACCTTGCGAACGCTGGACGTGGCTTCTTCCCTGCACTACAGCGGCAGATGGAGAAGCAGCTGTTGGACGACCCGGAGATGATGAGCCGTGTCCTGGGCTGCCCCTTGGTGCAGCGCACCCTCTCTAGCCCCCAAATAACCAGACAGCTCATTCTGTCTAATCCTCAAATCCAACAACTCCTAGAGACGAACCCAGAGGTGGGAGACATGCTCGACAATGCGGACATCATCACGCAGGTGGGTGAAGCTTGGGATAATAAAAAAAAAAAAGAAAAAAAGATGAACAGTAGTAATATGGTACAAACTAGTTTTAAGTTATGAGGTAGGGATAGAAGTGGTAGCATTATACTGTTCAGTGTACCGGTACATAAAAAAAAATGCTTTTCTGCATTTATTTTCTAATCTGATTCAATATTCATATTTAGGTGTATGGTATGAATTATTTAAAACTGAAAAAAAGTCATAGCTTTCCTTTCAATCTACTTGAACACACTGCAGTTGCTGGTTCCTCCAATATCTTGCGCTTGCTTTCATATTCAGATGCTGGAGCTGGTCAGGAACCCTGAGAGGTTGGAGGAAGCGATTGGTGATGAGGATGAAGCGTTAGAAAAGTTGCAACCAGGGCGGGGCGACCTCGAACCCGTCACAAGTGACGGCGATGGCCTTCAGAAGACTGAAGCGAAACGAGAGCAGCACAGCCTCAAAATGCCACAGGTGCAACGTTGAAAACAATGTCCCCCCCCCCCCCCCCCCCAATGCCCCCCCCCCCCCCCCGTGTTCTCCTTTTGATGAGGTCAAGTTATTTATCGTGTTTTTAATCTGTTGTCTGAGATGCAGACAGGGGTACCGCGGGTGGGGACTATCTCATCGGAGAATCAACAGACTCTCGGAGGAGACCAGACACCACCCTCCTCCAGCCACTCAACAGATCCTCCGAGAGGAATGACGGCTGATCCAAACCCACAGAGCCCCATCACTGCAGGCAAGAGGACAAGAAAGTATACTGTAACCAAGTACCATGGGATCTTTAGGTTCTTGATGGCGAAAACGCAAAATCACGATGTAAAATGTATCTGGCTTTTTATTTGTTTTACCAATATTATGTTTATTTTTGTTACTTTATCGAAGGTCTTGTTACAATCCGTCAAACATCCGTCGTATGTATATTTTTCAGTCAGGTTCATCATGATTGTTCATCTACATGTCTCCCTGCCTATATTCGTTCTGTACCTTACCACCTTCTCAGGCATGCAGTCCCTGCTGGAGGAGATCATAGCGAGTCCTGGTCTGATGGAAAGCCTCCTCTCCGGTCCGTATGTCAGCAGTCTTTTGAACTGCCTCAGCCAGAATCCTGACCTGGCCGCACAGGTGACACCAAACGCACAGGACCGGCATCAAATCGTGTATTTTAACCGTGCAACTGCCTACCGCTGACATGTTGTCTCTTAAATCAAGTGGGCTACTATTCGGATGTTCGAAACCCAACCCCCAGCCCTCTTAAAGTGAACATATCCTCTTCATTTCGACTGTTTTAAGACAGGCCTAATGGCCCACGGTGCGCTCGTGGTGTCTCTTTCAGATGCTGCTGAGCCACCCATTGTTCTCGGAGAATCCTCAGCTGCAGCAGCAGATGAGACAGCAGCTCCCTCTCTTCCTCCAGCAGGTTTGTTTCTTCTCCTCATCATTAGTCCCTACCTTTCTTTCCAACGTCCAGACATGAACATTGGGCTCAGGTTAATAGGAGACTCTAAAATGCCCGTTGGGGTGAACATTGGGGCATGAATGGTTGTATGTCTCTGTATGTTGGCCCTCTGATAGACAGGTGACCAATCCAGGATGTACCCTGGAAGTACCCTGCCTCTCCCCATGGCAGCTGGGATCACTCGAACAACACTCCCCGCAAAACATCTGTCTGCACACACTGATTGCCACATTTTCAGATACAATTGTCAGAGAAGTAATCCTCTAATGGGAATCACAGTTTTCAGTTATGTGTAGATGCAGAGTCCAGAGTTGCTGTCAGCCATGTTGAATCCCAGAGCCATGGGGGCTCTACTACAGATCCAGCAGGGTCTACAGACCCTGGCTGCAGAGGCTCCTGCCCTCATACCTGCGTGAGTAAAAACAGAAAGTACTCCTCGGCATAAAGAGACATTTCCTGGTGGTTTGGTGTCTTAAGGGAAACATTTGCATGTTGACTACACTATAAAATGTAATTCCTGCATATCGTCTTGCAGGGCCGGACTTGGAAACCCTGGACCAGGTGTCAATGATCCCACAGAGCTCACAGCTGACTCGGTTCCGGACAGCCAATCAGAAAGTTGTCCCCAGGTTACCACGGTGACAGAGCAGC
The DNA here is from genome assembly GCA_016785305.1 of Colistium nudipinnis. NCBI lineage: Eukaryota > Metazoa > Chordata > Actinopteri > Pleuronectiformes > Rhombosoleidae > Colistium > Colistium nudipinnis. The sequence goes on along the minus strand of JAFBJU010000113.1, from coordinate 73,464 downwards.
AGCAGCAGTTTGTAGAACAGATGATTCAAGCACTGGCCAACACCAACAATGCGGTACCCCATTGTTTTCTTATAACCTTGATATTTGTTTCTGCAGATTATTTGAACTGCGCTTACATTTTCCCTTTCGCCAGTCGATACAATTTGAAGGCACAGCATGTTATGTTGTGACAGGACAGACATTTTTAAACTCTTCTCTATTATTCTGTCAGGTCCATCATGATGAGGCTGAGTTTCAGGAGCAACTGGATCACCTGAGCTCAATGGGCTTCACGGACAGACAGGCAAACCTTCAGGCCCTCATCAGCAATGGAGGAGACCTCACCTCTGCTATACAACATCTGCGCTGTCTCTGACACACACACACTCACACACATATATGCAAACATTCAATAGAATCCTCTGCTGTGTGTTGATTTTTTTATCTTATTTATCCCTAATGGTAAACTCAGTTCCAAAACACGTTTTCAGAATTGGGAGAGCGTCTCTTCTTACTTGTCATGATTCATCTCTAGGCAAACGGACACACAAACTCTTAATTTCAATGTCATTCTAAGCACACTCTCACAGGACAGAATACAAAATGTGAAGTGTGTGAAAATTGTGGCTAACGTTTGCTTTGGTGAGACAGTTCCTGTGTGCCTAACACGCATTAAAGCTGACTTGCAAGAAGTGTTGAATGATACATTGTTTACTTTTAAATATCCATTCCGGCCTCCCAAAGCTCAAGGTGACGTCATCGGTTGGTTTTGTTCAGCTCGGAATTTCAGAAAGTGTTGAATTTACGCTCATATTAAACAGAGAACATGAGCAAATCCTCAAATGAATATCTGTCAAGATCAGGACACCATTCTCAGTAAAGAGAGTCTCAGTTAAAGATTATTTGAAGTTATTTAATTGGAGAAAAAAAAAAAAAAAAACATAATTTCCTGTATCAATGAGTATTTTCTTTTACATAATTACTCACCATCCCCTACAATGATTGATTCAAATAGTCTTTAAATATTTCTGGACTTTTCTGATATAACCACTAGGGGGCACTGGATGTCTTCAGTACGATCTGCTGTTTTGGTATGTGTGGCCCTGAATCATGCAGCCCTAAAACATAATTTTTTTTAGTCCATCCCTGTTTCAACAGCGGTGCTGTGTTTTGTTGTTTTTTTCAACCTGAGAGCCGACATACCAATTGGCTACGTGATTCATTTGTTGAAACCATATGTATAAATGATCATTTTTTTTATATATATTTTTTGTTTCTCAGCTGCTTTGACTTTTAGCTGCAAATATGACTAATGGGACATGTTGTTTTCTTAAGGGTTGCTACATGACAACATGTGTGCATGTGATCCACTTGACAACCTGTGTGCGTTTGTCAGTTGCTGCCTAACCGAGGTGCTTTTAATCTCCAGCGGCGTGTGTGTGTGTGTGTTTGTGTCGTAGTGTGAATGCGCGGGTTCGTCTGGATGTGTGAGATATGAGAGTAGCCAAGGGGGGTTTTCTGGATTAGAAGCTCCTAAAATATTCCAGTTGAGGTTTGAAGATGAGTCACACAACCAAAACAGCACTGCAGTGTTGACGGGAGGTATGTGCGTGTGTTTGTGTGGCGTGTGTGTCTGGGAGAAAGAGAGAGTGTGTATGAAAGGTGCCTTTACCTGATCTGACCTCATATATGCTACGTCCAGCATAGGAGTTAAATCTGCCTCGCAGCAATGTGAAGAAATGAGGGGTTCAACCCAAATCCCTGCGATGATTTCACTTTATTCTATTCTGTGTGTAGATTTGACAATTGACAATTTGAAAAATTGTTTGGCACTCAATGTCAAATCAAGACAAAGGGGGTGGTCTCCCAACATGAGTTGCTTGCTACTAAACTGATCCATCTACTGTTGCAAAACTTTTCCCACATTTTTTTTGATCTAAGCAACATCCAGTCTTTAAGGTAACACTTAAACACAACACAATATTGCTATCCCTCCTTCAATGTTCTTCGCAAGTTGTTCAAAAAGAGCTCATATTTTCATGCCCAGTAACTGGATGAGAACATCAGCCTTTCAATTGTTGCCTGACACGAGAGAGCTGGGGGCCCCCCCCCCCCCCCTACTAAAAAGACGCACACTTCAGATGCATACATGCACTCGCGTACGTTCCGTGGATGGTTTTCATTTATATGTTGACAGGCTAAAGATACATCATATTCATCTGATGAATACGATATTTGAGGTTGGTTTTTGAGAAATGTTATTTATTGTAATCCGAATGTGTTCCCACCACTCCGTCTCTCAGGTGACTTCTTGTGTTTCAGCACTGTCATGGAGGCCTCCCTTGAGAGTGTGGTGACAAGGGCCTGGTGTGTTCAACCTGCCTCGTTGGGCCAAACCAAGGAGACCAGGGAGGAGGGGTGGTGGAAGGAGTGTGTTTTGTTCGTTTGTTTGGCGCATGACCCTTTGAGATAAATGAAGGGGGGAAAAAAATAAATATATATATATATATATATATATATATTGTACGGATAAACCATCGGATTCTTCATGCAAATTTGTGCCACTGTCTTTCAGCATAATCGTAGGTGTATTGCCTTCTGGTCACAAGTAAACTGGCCTTTGCGGCATCAAGGTTGTGGTCAAGTCACCAGTTGGTAATTATACCAAAGAATCGTACAATTCAATATGAATTTAACGACCGCTGTAAGATGGTGCAAATTTTTAGACGTCGGACCTACTGACAGATCAGCGTAGATGGCGACGGCCTCTTCTTCCCTCTGCTGCCGTGGTTACGGCATCACTGGGGGGTGGGGGGGGGTCGTCCCGAGGCTGATCATGTGCTTTTCGACCTCCGTGGCCAGGTCACTCACGCTCCTCCCAATGTCCAGGCACAACACGTTCCCCTCATCCGACGGAGGCTCTAGAACCTCAAACTGGGACGCCAGCAGGTCTGCTTTCATGTAATGTCCCACGCGGGACGTCACCCTCTGGTGAATGACACTGTGGTCCCCCTGCAGGAAGAGGAAAAACACATCGGGTGGGAGCGGGGCGGGCGGGCTCTCCCGGCGGCGAAGGGCTTCGGAGCCGCGCAGCATGATCCGTCGGTAGAGGCGCTTTAGGGCAGAGCACGTCACGATGGCGTTGGACCCGGAGCGCCTTTCTCTGGGGTGAAAAGACGCACGAGTACAGAAAGGTAGCGAGGGCAGTGATGAACACTGACGCGTATCTGGAGGGTATGTGGAAGCCAAACACAATGCTGACGAGGGCACTCCAGCCACCTATCCAGCTCAGGGAGGAGAAGAAGGTGGCAAGAAAAAGGAGAGCAAGGAGGATGAGCCTATTATGAGAAATACGTGAGTGCAGAGTTAAAGAAAAGCATTCTTCACTCTGTCCTCACTTCTTCTCTCCAGCCTCCCTCGGTTAATCTGTCTTTACCCTCCCAAATGCCTTGGCGCTCTCTTGGTTTTCGTCTCAATTTTCGAAACCCACTGTGATATTTTTGATCTTCTCCACCAATTTGCACGCCAGCCTATCGCTACCTCGCCGCACTGCTCTTCGGCGCGCTCTCCACACCCATCCGTCTTCTCGTCCTCTGTAGAGTATCTGTTTTTTTTTGCCACGCAAGTGTATGTGCGTAAGACTCGGTGTGTCTGTGTGTGTGTGTGTGTGTGTGTGTGTGTGTATACACACGTAAGGTACCCTTACCTCTGAATGACTTCATGCAATTGAAGAAGCCAAGGCCATCTGTCCTGAGAAGACAGCAAAAGACCGGATTTGTGTTTGTTTGTTTGTCACCCATGGGTGTAAAATGGAAAAACTGTAATTTCCGAATTGATGTGTTTTGTGCTTTCTCTTTTTATTTATTTTTTTCTTTCGACGCTCCATTGTCTGCAGAGGCCGTTGTTAACCTTTGAAAGAAACATTCAGGCGGGCCCTCGGGGTCAAGGCGCCAACTGTGAGCCGCACCATCTCCCATTTAGCTTCCGGCTGTTGACCACAGGTATGCCATTCCCCATCTCTCTTATCGTCTAGTGCCCAGTGATGTGAGGTATGCAAATCACCCCCCTCCCATTAAGATAAGACCAGTGCCGCTCTGACTGCATGGGCTGAGCCGTGGTGGCGAAACCGGCCTGCTTGGGAAATACTACCTGTATAATGATATAATACAACTGATGTATGTAAATGGGAGAAAATAACATAGCATAGATAGCTGCAGTGAGGATCTGTAAAGGAGTTATCGTGCGTCTGATTGTTTCCGTTTTCAGCCAGGATTTGCTTCTTGATAGACTCACAAGATTTTAAAGAGCCAATGAGACCCTCAAATAAGAGATCAGACAGATGGACATGGCACCACAAACACACACTTTGATAACACTGTTATCAGAGAGCGGTTCCTAATTTGGTTACCGACTGAGCTGGAGTCCTTTTTTTTTTTCCACACAGTGACGCTTTGAACACGGAGGACTTATCTCGAATGAGAGGAATCCCGTTCCCTGATGTCCAGAATTCTCTGTCCTGTCAGTTCATGCCAGCCTTTGACGCGCCAACTCTGACACCCACATGAAAAACATATTTTGGCCATGGCCTTCAACATTTATTCACATAGAGGCAGCTGTTATGAAATAAAGCATTGGACGGAAAAGAGTCCGGGGCGGCTCTCAAAAGCAGATTTCGGAATGCCGAGTAATCCCAGGCTGCGCTGGCAGCCGTTTGCCGACTTTGAAAGTCAGCCTGGAAACGAGAACAATTCATATCAAACCGATATATATAAATTTCGAGTTGAATTTTAGGATTGCCAGCCGTAAGGGACACAGTAGCACAGTTTTGCTTCCAGCTACTTGTGGAGTTTCCCATGGCCGCAAGTCTGAAGGAGTAATTTGCTGAGGACTTAGGACAAGCTCTGCAGGACCCGGGGCACCTACGCCTAGACTGACCTCGTCTGTGAGCGGTTCCCCTCGCGCCATCTTCTCAATGTTCTCCTGTGGGTGGAAATGATCCCCTTCATGCAGTGTCCAGCCCAGCTGACGAAAGCAAACGCACACCCTGGTGAGTATTAAATAAGGTGCGCACACCAGCATGAATGGAGGTGTGTGTGTGTGTGTGCGTTACCTTTTCTGAAAGAAAAGCCCCTAAGCTGCTTCTATATAAGAAAAGGAAAAACACACAACACGTAATGGTGAAATGATGATATATATTTGTTTTCGAAAGTTTTCAAAACCCTCAGCCATTATCCACAGCATTACGAGATTATTTGGTGCTATCCCAGTTACCCGACTTCATAGCATGGTATTTTATATCATTTCAGATGAGAATAATAATACCAGTAAGTTACACTTAATCATCGAGAGAGGGTGATCATCTCTCTTGAGGGCTGCCCAAAGGATTTTATGGTCACTCCAGTTGACCTTTATATTTATATAGGATATGAGTATAGTGTAATAACAAGGTAAATGCCTGCGTATAAATACCTGGTTTATTAGAACATGTGGCAGCTGCAGACCCACTACAACATTTTTGGCACTTTATGTGTATACCGTGAATTTGAAACATGAAACGTCAATAGTCATCACCAAAATCGAAACAAATATCTATATCACTTTCTCCAGAGCATTTTATTTGAACAACAGATATACAGGCAGACAGTATACATACTTCCCACTGCCCGAGACTCCCATTATGATGTAGATCATTCTGGCTGTAGATTTTCAGACACTCAAAGACAGATCCGATCCTGAACTGGATTGAAGAATAAGAAATAAAAATAAAATAAAAAATAAAATAAAATAAAGGTGGAATATCCGAAAATTGTCCCCTTGTATTATGTTATTCATGTAGCATTGGCTTAAACATGCACCTGCAGCGATATTATGTAATAGTTCAGAAGGGAAGAGTAATTCAAACAAATGTCCTGTGCAGTGTTATTCATCTTAATGGGTGGTTTCTAACCCTAGCCAGGAATCGTATACAGATAAACTACAATTAGCTCCACCGGATGCAGCATTTGACTGACAATCAAAAACAACAGCAGACAATAGAACGCAATCGAACGCAATAGAGGTGTGAGTAGGTGTAGGCACCACAACTCATGTTGTGTCACTTGTGAGATGTGCACGGATCCTTCGCGCGTCGAGGCCGGGCGAGCAGGAGAGAGTAGAAACTTACAGGTGGCGGCTCCAATAAAACAGAGCCCTCGTTCCGCCGAGGAAAGAGACGCTGGAACTATCAGGTGACACGCGCAGAGCTTCCTGTCATTCCTGAAGCACGGCCGCGGAACTAGCGTTCACGTGCGTGATGACGCAGGAGCTACGTCGGCTGCGCGCCTCATTAAAGGGACCGCGCGCTCGCAGACTTTGCCTTTGGTACGTAAGTGACACCACCAAGCCGTTTATCGATAAGAAAATCAGACCCCTCAGTGCAGCGCGAAGGTGACAAATTTCTCATTTAACCTGCACTCATTCAGACGCAAATGCACAAGTGGAAGGCAAGGCAATAACGCCCCCCCCCCCACTTCATTTAAAAATGCGTAAATGCATGATTAGGTCTATGCCATTAATAGCCTGTACATGTATTTTTCTCAGGCACCACTCGTAGTCTGTTATTCAAGCTTATCACGTGGGAGAAGAGGAAAAAACAACAACTACATATAATTAATGAGTGAAGCCTGTGATTCGGTCATTATTTTGTGATCAATCACGACATTAAAATTGGAGAGATGGCGTTTGCGTTCCAATTCTTCTGGCCGTCATGAAAACCCGGCGCACGAGGGACCACAACGGCAAAGAGAAGGCTAATGTTGAAATTTAAAAAGAGAGACTCAAAAAGTGGTGGTGGTGGGCGCGCGCGCGAGAGAGAGATGGGGAGAGAGAGAGAGAGAGAGAGAGAGAGAGAGAGGGAGGGAGAGGGGGGGGGGAGAGAGCCGTGCTCCTGTAGAGTCATCAGTGGTCGGGCAGGAGACGGATGCGAGCTCTCCACCCTCCCGCTCTGTTGCATCCAGCCGTCCTCTCATCCTCCCATCCGTCTCTCCATCCTCCCATTCAGACCCAAGCTCGCCACAGGGGGTGACGGGACCCGACCGAGAGGTACATACATGTGTGCGCGTGTCCTCCGTCTGCGTGCGTGTGCGTGTGGATCCCCCGACATGAGGAGCTGAGACAGAACCGACAGGAGGAAGATGAAAATGCTTCGGTTCCGCAGCCCCAGCATCCGCTCCTTGGACCAGGAGAGCATGTGCAACATCCGGCTACTGGACGACTCTGAGATCTCCTGCAGCATCCAGGTTAGCCCAAAGCCCCCAAAGCTTCATCCAGCTCATCCATTGTGAGGTTACTTAAAAAAAAGAATCACTTGGAAGCAGCAGATGAATTGCCCCATATTCTAAATCTGGAATTGACAATAACCCTTGTTTGTTTTGTGTGACAAATGCCATTGGAGCCTCTTGTTCTTGTGGCTTCAATGATGCTGCTTTGATTTACAGGAGAGGCTGCATGCTTTGCATCATACACACCCCATGTGTGGTGCATGTGGTGGGAAAGGAAGGTAGGGGAGGGGCATATACGACAGTGATCCCTACGTTTATGCTGAGACCTTGCAAGACGTGAGCCACAGGCAGAGAAGTTGGAATGTAAAGTGTAATTCATAGCAGAGGAAATGATGGCACAGCATGGGTGTGGTGGCGGTAAGGCTTCTGGTGACAGGGACAGAAAGGGCTTCTATTTCAGATTATTGATTGTGATCAGTCGTCTGTCTGCGTGTGTGTGTGTGTGTGTAGCAAGACCGGTAGACAACTGTCCCTACCCGTGTGATTTGTATTTCCTGTTTCCTACATGTAAAGTTGATGGTATGTGCTGGTTCCACCACGCTGTCCCAAGGTTCCCTAATACCAACATAGACCTGCGCAGCCCTGTGCTGATACTCAAAAGTTTCAGTTCGCTTTAATTTTATTGTCATACAACATGTTAAAACATGAGGGACTAAAATGTGTACACAGGTCCAGCAACACACATAATTAATCACATATTAAAATATTAAATATTATATATAAATAATAATCTTTGTGTACTCATACTGATAAATGCCATATAGTACACTGTAATTTAACTGGAAGCAGATTTAAGTGTTTATTTATGAATTTGTTGGCATACTATATATATACACATATACATACATCAGGGACTTACTTTGTGCGGATTTACAAAAATCGGAAATTTAAAAAAAAAAACTTTGTTTAACACTTAGAAACATGCAAGAAATCACCATAGTAAACTTTGTTTACCTGTATATATTTCGATCCTTTTATTTAATACGTTTCTATAGTTGGCTTATTAAATGATGGGGTTACAGTATCCTACTGAGGGAAGTGCATGGTCACAATGTGCTCCTCTGGTAGTGAGGACACATTGTGTGGCCCTCCCTATCCTCAAAGTTGCCCATCCCTGATACGGATAGATGATCGCTGACAATATGGATCAATCACTGTCGTAAGATTAGATGTGTTCGTAGTATAAATTACAGTTGACAAACTTACATTAATTCACTTACATTTAACTACATTCAAGTTTCGTGTAAAATCATGCCTTTGGAGTCCGTGAGAACCTGAGGGACTTTCAAAATGCACTCAACTAGTTACAATACCTTTTTCTTTGATTGATTCAAGAGAGACTTCTTTTGATTCATTATATTTTCCTGTCAAAATTTGGCTCAGGGAGCCACCCAGGAAGTCAAAAAAGGAGGAGAATTGTGTCCAAATCCTTGTTCGGGAAACAAGTTGTCTTTTCGCTGGAAAAGCAGTTGAGATATAATACGGCTGCCGTTTTTTGGCTGCCTGAGCAAAGGAACACTGGAAATATGAGTTTCCACGAACAAACTCAGATCCTGTGGGCCTGCAGTGTAGATCTCAAACTCATACTGACGTATTTTGTGAAACAAAGTGCATGCATATGCACAGTGCTCTGTCACAGCATATTCTACCTAGTTGAGTGTGCGGTGGGTGAAAGCGTCACCTATTTCCGCCCTGAGCCGCCTTCAAAACCAACCAAAACGCCGCCGGCTGCCTCGGCCTTTGTTGTCCAACCCCCGCACCCCGACCAAACACACTCGCGCGCATGTCAAACTAACTGTCACGCTGATCTTCTACATGAGCCTAATCAATGATTTGCAAAACACCATTAAGGGCACGGGGAGGGGGGGGGCAAAGGGGGGGGGAGAGAGAGAGGCAGTGCTTCTGTCTGTTTCTTTGTGTTTTAGTACTCACGGGCACGTAGACCTGCGCGCCTGTGTCTTTCGCGGCTTAAAAGTGTGTTCCACTCCGTGTGCACGCCCGAGAACATCACAGTGCGATGCACAAATGGCGAGAATGTGAATGGGGGAAGGCGTGTATGGGCTTTTAGCCGCGTGTCTGTGTGTGGTAGCAAAATGAGCAGTTATATTTCTAGCTGACTGCCTTTTTCCAGGGCTTTTCTTTAATGGCTTTGTGTTCCGGTGCTGAGTTGCTCCTTCCTACATATTTCATGACATCCTGCGCGCCTCATGCTACACTTCTGCTGCTCGGCGACGGCCGTTCCCCCCTTTCCCCACTCTACGGAGACTTCTGCCTCTTGTTTGAGCTGCTCATTTCTTTCTCCCTCTACATTGTCGCTGTCTGTCTCACTTATGTCCTCTGTTCCGCTGCTGTCTGTCGTGCGGGATATGTAGGTCGAGTCTGAACGCGATCGTCAAAATTGTGGTCACATTTTCATTGAGCTGTGCTCGTGCGCACAATGATTTCTTATGATGTCTTAACTCTTACGACATCACTTTTCGACTTTGCATACCAGATGGGCGGCTTGGCTGCAGGTCCCCGCCAGACACAAATGTTTGGCACTGCGTGGATTATCCCCGATTTCAGAGACTTTAGAATATCTTGAAAATGCAGTGGCGAACATTTCCACAATACAGAATGAATGTGCCACGGAGATGAGGATAGGATATTAAAGGACATTTTGGATAAAAAAATATATATATATTTTTTTATTTGTAGAAAATAACGACGCTCTGGTATTGTATGGTAAGAATGATATCATCTCTTACTTTCCGAATACACACAGACCAATACGAGCCCAAACATATTATCTATATCGAGTCTCCTCCATGTGGCAAGCCCTTTCGTGGCACAAAGTTTTTCGATACGTCATCGAAATATCATCGGGTTATAACATACCATTTGCAACATGCTATACAATTAAATACAGCATGTTATTATCCTTTCAGAATATAAAATGCAACCTTTCGAGACCATGAATGTATGTATGTATGTGTATGGGCAGGGCTGTGTGCGGTGTATGTGTGTGGGCGTGTGCATGCGCAGTTTTTGTGTGCGCTTGCATCTACAGGCCCAGGGGGTGAGTGTGTCCGACCTTTTGCGCTCATGTTTGGTGGTAATGTTAAGTCAGACCTGCTGCGGGACAGACATGTCAAGATCAACACACAGTGACCTCCTCTGCTTTCAGCTCCTCTTCCCTTCCTCCTCCGGTCCTTCTCTCCTCATCCTCATCCTCGGTCTCTCCCCTCTTTCCCTTTATCATCTCTTGAAAGTTCTTAGCTTCTCCTTCCTCGCTCTAATGATCTTCCTTTCACCCTCACTTCTTCTCTGCTCTACTTTCAGCTTCTTGTTTACTCCCCTGAACACCCTTTATCACTTTCTATTTTTTACATCTCTCATCTATATCTCCTTCCTTGTCCCTTCTCTCTCTCTCGCTCTCTCTCTCTCTCGCTCTCCTCCTTCTCTGTGACACATCATGTATAATTAAGGGCGATCACTATACTTCATGAGGCCAACATCAGTCAGCTGTCAGCGATGGGGCCACACCATGAGCGTGTATATAGTACTGCGGGTGTACACTAACGGTGTATGCGTGTGTTTGGAGGATGGGGGTAACCATGGCTCACTCGCATCAAGTATTTATTAGTAGCCATTGAGCCAAAGTTCTGCAATTACGGACATTAAATAACCCTACTTAGCGCGAAATGTCTGCTTGGCACCAAAATAGCTTGCAATAACTTGACCTTTTGAAAGCTTGAAACATATCCTGCTGGCTGTTGTGTTTTATGCCTGTGCAATACTTCACCAATACAGACTATTGCAAATGATCACTGACATTTGTTTCACTTCAACTGCATTTTTCTCGGCCAGGGCGAGTGTGTGTAGGTTGTGCGGGATCTTTTATTGTGTGTGTGCAGTGATATTGTCTCGGCTGGTCGGGGCAGTCTTTCGAGCGAGTTATAAATAGTATCCGTTTTTCTATTCTTATGCCACTTGCCGGCGCCTCTTTGATGCTCCTCCAAAGATGACTAAAGAAAAATAATCCTTTTTCTGATTTGTGCTTGCTGCTTAGAGGAGGTCGATGAGATGGCAGGATAGAGAGAAGAAGGGGAGGGAGGAAGGGACAAAAACAGAGAGAGATAGAGAGAGAGAGAGATGCTTGCTAAGATGACGTAAATGACATGCCGGGTTTTCACACGTGATCTGGAAGAATGGCTCAAACAACCCTGATAGGGGAAGGAACGGGAAGGTAAACGAGGTGGAGCTGATGTGGAAAGCGAAAAAAATATATATATATTTGCTTGATTAAGACACGAATCGATTGATTTGGAGCGGGTGTTTTTTGAAAAAGTAAAAACACAGGCAGGGACACAATGAAAGTGTTTATAAAAGAGGAACTTAAAGTGGAATAACGGACGACTTGTATAGGATTTAGATAGCCTAAGGTAAGTCAGGGGTCACACAAGGGCCTGCTTGATATTCATCGTGCTGTTCAAGGATACGCCAGCTCCAGATTATATACATCTGAAGGACAGACTCCTCATTCCCTGTGATTAGGTTGAGAGCTAGCCACTGCGTCCAAGACCGGTCTAGAATAAGCTAGAACAACAGGCAAAAAATATGACAAGCTGACAGTTTCAAATGAATGCAGGTGTGAAGGTGTGTCCGATGTTTAGAAATTCAATGACATTTGCATTTATATCGTTATTTGTATTTATGCATTGGGTGGAACGTACTGTATATATAGAAAAAGAGAAAGCTGCAGTTAAGCGACGCCGTCTGTGAAGCTTATGTGTGTGTGACCATCATCATTAATGTGGGAGTGTGTATATGATCGTGTATCGAGAACGCAACACGGCCTGTTGTATTATGCTATTACACTTTGGAAAAGTAAGAGAAAGAGAGAGAGGCATGGGTAAATAAATACTGTACATGCAAACAGAAAAAAACAAAAAACACCAATTTGTGCCAAAAAAAAAAAAAAGATGCAAATAATCAAACAAGCAGACTTTCCAGTCCAGTTTCACAAATGAATGCGAAACACCCTGCGGTGAAAACATGCACCCCGCCACGAGCACAAACACAGCGGGAACAGCAGCGTTGCAGCTAGAGCCACGTCATCATCATCATCATCATCATCATCATCATCATCATCACCATCACGTCGCCACTCTCCTTCCATCCTGTGAGTTACTGTCCAGCTGTACATGGAGCGAGAGAGATGACGACACATTATAATAGAAACTGCTTCTGCTCCATACATTGATAATTTATGGCTCTCCCTCTCAGCTTATTAGGCTGTGTGACCATCCATGAAGTGTGTGTGTGTATGGGGTGCACATTGTACATGCCTCCGTGCGCTTGTCATGTGTGTAGGTGAGCATTTGTGCAGCACTGAAGACAATGATACGGTAGCTGGTTGGTCTCCTCCCACTTTGGGACAAGGTCACAGCCACTGTTATGAGTGCTTCTCACAGGGATCGTAGGGATCATCTGCTTGATGTGTACATAAATCCAACAATTAAAATGACCTTAAGACACATATTTATCAAAACAATTATTCCCAGCCTTATGTCAAGGCAGTTTAGGGCTTTTTCCTTATGGGCTTAAATGTCCCTCAAATTAAACAATTCAGTGATTATAGGAACCAAAGTTTAAAAGAAATAATACAGAAGAAAAAGAAAAAAAAAATATGTTGTTTAAAATGTACTCGTTCTAACGAGGCTATTCGGATGATCAAGAAAATCCTTCACATGCCATATATTTTGCTCCAGGTGTGGGTCCATTACTGCTGCGGGCCAGTGGTTTGACGAGGTCAAACCCAACACACTCTAATGCAGCTCATGAGATCAATACTTCCTGGAGCTGTGTGGGTTTCCTTCTGATTTGTAGGGTCCTGCCTTGAATCTTCACACTGCCCAACTCAATTTTCCCTCGCAGAGAGAGAGAGAGAGAGAGAGAGAGCACGGATTAACAAATCAAACATGTACTGCTAAATAATGTGATGATTGGATGCTCTTACAGCGAAGCACGGCCCTAGTGAGGTCAAGCATCCCTTTCCAAAGGTTTCGCCGCTTATTATGCGGCAAATTGGAGGCTCCATAATCCAGCTCTCAGGCAGAAAGTGTTGCCTTCTTCCCACCTTGTAGCCAGTGTAGCCTCCACGAAGGATTTGTATTTATATCCTAAAGCTGCAACTCACTTTTAAAATCAGCTTTAGGATATTACTTTTAAAGGTTTCCCGACATGACTTTTAAAACCAATTACCAGCTGGCGAGGCATTCATTGCAAACTCATGCTAGGCGAGGAAACGTTGCTCAAACTTAATTTTAAACTCTCCCGCGGATGCCTGGGCTCCCGAATATAGCAAATATGTCTCGGTAAAGTTTGAGGAAATGTGCATGGCGTTTGTAGAAATATACTTCGCAGGCTTGATTTTCAGGATTTAATATTTTCGTCCAGTGTAAACAACATCGCTGAAAAGCTGCAACAAGCCCGAGTACACAGAAAGTGTTCAATTCAGCACCTTGAGGTGAAATAAAATAGAAAAAATTGGATGGTGAGTTAATGTGTTGGAGGATGGCGCAGCGAAAATGTGTTTCTGCATCCTGAGCAAAAGAAAGAAGAAAGTGCTTTCCGTTTAGCTCTCCTTCTCTTTGATCCCCTGCATTGCTTTTCCCATACCCCGCCGATTAATGTCCAGCACATTGATTTGTCTCTCTTGCATCCGGTCAAGCTCCCGGATCGATACGTTTGTTGGCTCGGGGGGCCTGAGTTTCGGGAGGTAAATACAAATTGGCGTTTAAAACATTGGCACAGTTGTTAATAAGTTACATACGCACACTGCTACATATGCACAGAAGTCTGCTCACACGGGCCTCGTAATGGTTACAACAAATTGGCAGATTGGTTCACACGCGTCCTAAGTATCGATTTCCCCAAGGACTACCTAGAGTGGCGACAGAGAAAATCCACGAACCGGTGTAGGATTTGTCTTAACTGCAGCAAATAGGCTTTCAAAATGTGTTGTGTGGAGGTAAAAAAAAAAAGGGGACACCACTGGTGACTTAATGATATATAATAGTATATATAGAGAGATAAATAAACACATACAAATACTATCATTTACATACATTTATATTTCTCCTTATATTTCCATATTAATTAAAATTAACATTTTATCTAAATCTTCCACACAATTCTTTTTTTTTTTTGGCACGCCCTCTATATTTCTCGTTCTCTTCTCCTTCAACCCCACGGCTATGTGGAAAGGAGGGTGTGTGTGGGCTTCATCACAGCAAGATCACAGGGATATAACGCTCTTCTTCCTCACAACATTTCAGCCAATTAGATATGCCATGTCATGGAATGAATCACATCAAAGTCAATCAGGATCAGCCATAATTGAGCTTGTATGCATATTAATTAAACAACAAACGTGTTTAACTGGGCCAGGGCACCCAAGGTCCTAGTGCGTGCCCCCTAGTGTTCCTTATTCGATGAGACGTTGGTTGGTTTTAGGTCAAGAGTCAGAACAAGTCCTACCCAGGTTTCAAACCGCAACAATTTGTATTTCATCATCGGGTAACATGTGAGTTGTGGTTATTTTCCATTACACAACAATTAAAAGTTTATTTTTTTAAAGTACGTAGAGTGAAGCTCATCGGGTGTTATATATTTTCAAGACTCTTCTGGACTCCTCTGGTGACATTCTTTGGTCAGCTGCCTTATTTGAACAATTACAGCTGGTTTGTATTTCCTGTAATATTTTACACGTTTTTAAAGTTTATTATATAACAATACATCTATATTTTTCTTGCAAAACAACATTGACACAATTCATTGTGTAAGCAGCCTGTCTGTACCCAGACAGAAGGGGAGACGCATTTGAGAGGCAGATGGAGATTAAATGCACTACAAAGCTGTCTGGCAAGATCAGATATTTAAGTAGATAACCCATTCGCTTTCATACGTTTTAAAATGTAACAGCTCTTTCTCATTATGTCAACAGAAAATCTAATTCAATCATACTCGTACAGTTTCTAAAATGTAATTTTTTTAGAAAAGTTTGGCTCACTACACTGAACACAGTAAATGTCAAATGTCGGCAAACTTACTTGACTTCACTGAGTTTTAACACTTGTGAATTCAGTGGGAATAAATCATTGACTGCGCTTGTTTATTTATTTGCCGCATCCAGCTGATGGTTCGGTATTTTTTCCTTCCGGTTATTGTTGGGTTGGCATGCGTCTGAACTGGAATGGCTCTGAGGAAATTGCTTTATCGAGAAAAAGTGGTAGAGCATGGGGTGGACACGCTCAAACGCACACATGCATCAAAGTGCACTTTGCTTCTGCTAAACTGAATCAACTCTACACCGAGGCTCTATTTAAAGTGTGCGCATGTGTCTGTGTGTTGAAGCGAGGCAGAGAGAGAAGCACTTTGTCGTCATTAGGTGAGATCATGTAGAGACGGGGTGACCGGGGTTAATTTTTAATGCCCAGCCTTTGGATGTATAAAATATGTATTCGGCCCTTGTTGGACATGACATAGACTCTTCCCTCCTCCTCACTCTGTCGCTTCCTTCTACATCTTAGTCAGTCTTTCAGTCCCTATGTTACTCAGTCTTTTTTTTTTTTTTTTAGTTTGGCCCTTGTTTCATTCTCTGTCTGCTATATTCTCTCTTCTCACTTGGCATCAGTTCCCCTCCCTTCTCCAGACGAGCGTCTGCCCTGAGAACCAGCCAGAGGGAAGGTTTTGTTTGATCTGGCCGGAAGCCGTTCCATTCTGTTTTCTTTCTTGTGTTTCTTCTTCACCTCCATCTGCGTATGTTTTTTCTTTGCTCCTCACATTTAACAGCATCTTAACACTGTCGTAACAGATCAGCTGAAATTCCTAAAGAGATGTATACAGAGACGCAGAAATGCTGATGGATGTACAGTATGCAGCTTACACAGACCGAGTCTTTTCACCTTGCGCATGCATCTATCCACAGCGACACACACACAGCTTACTTGTATAACAGTGATTCAAAGATAATAAAGCCAGCCAAAGAATGTCAGAAATCACTGATTGTTATCACAGTGATTTAACCAAGTTCATACGGGACATCCACCTTACTGTTCCAATTAAAAAAATATATATTTTCACCTTTTTCACTAAAAAAGTATATTTATCTAAATTAATTACTCAGCAGAAAAATACAAAAGAGCAGAACAAGTCTGGAATAAGAGAAAAATGAAATTGTTAATTCTAATCCATATTTCTAACTAAAATAATCACAATCTGGCTTCTCTTACTTCCGGTTTTATTTTGTAGTATTGCTCCTCGTGTGTCTTTGTTTAGTTTTACTTCCTTCCTTTCATTCATTTCCCTCCCGTTTATAGCCCCGCCCTCAATCGTCCCACCTGTGTGGCATTGTTTCGGTCTCCCGGTGTATTTAGTGTCTGTGAAGTTGAGTTGTCCTGTGATGGCTCTACAACGTGTTTTGTGTTCCCGTCATTCCCCGTGTTGCTCCTGTTGTTTGCTCTGGATTTTGGATTTGCGGATTTCCATCACTTTGCTTGCCTGTCGGACTTTGCCCCACTACATGTAAGTTGTTTATTTTATTTTTTATTTTTTTTATTAAATACTGGTTTAAAATGCATATTGATCCCTCATCCCACTTACTCCTAACATATCATATGAAAGCTGTAAATAAGGAAATCAGGTATGCTTGTGTAACAGGGTCGCTTGTTATTGTTTTTATAGTTACACAAATCCACCGGTTATTATCTGTGCCAGTCCGTCCATTGTCATAGTATTTCTTAAAAAAATATATTTGAGGTTTGTATTTTAATGTATCATCTTAGTATGAACTATGTATTGATATGTCGTTGTGTGGACTTGTATGGCACTTATGTTAGACGTAGTCGTTTCACGTTCTCGTGCGTGATTGGCTCAGAGTTATGGCGAGTTACGATAACTTCCGCTCTGTGCTCATTTTATATGTGAAGGAGCTGAAGCGGTGCCACACTGATTAAACGGGGGTTCCGTTGTGTTTGTTTTATCGCCGAATAAAACCACAGCCTGATGGAGAGCGGTCCGGTCACACGAGCCTGCACCTGTTTACATCACTTTACCACAGTGCGCCGTTTGTGCCATTTTCTGTGTTTTGGTTTGCTCTGCTTTGCTTGGTGTGTAACGCAACACAGCTTCAGTTAAGCCACTATTTATACCAGTTTTTGTTTTTACTGCTTTTGGATTTGGAGTACATATTTATCTCTGTGTTGCCGTTCTTTGGCCTCCTGCAGTATTCTGCAACTAGGCTTACCGCACATAGGATTGTTTACTAAAACAATGGATCATGACTCACCAAGATATTTGTTTGAAATCATTATTTTGGTGAGAGACTGCAGTGTTTACCTAATGTAACTGATGAACAGGAATTCATGTTTGTTTTTTTTGCAGAATAGGGGCAAAAGCTGATTTCAGAATCGGCCTCATAATGCTGATGGACTCATCCAGTGAACAATAAGCAAATTGGTTTGGATGTTGTGTGATTTTGGAACTAGTGAAATATTCATCAAACAGGCCCATAGAGAGAGGACAAGAAGTTTTGATGCTGGTGGTGTCGTGACGCTAAGTTTCTAAGTTAGTTGATTAGATGGGCATGATTTCAATGACCAGCATTCAGGGATGAATTGGTTCATGGAACGCTGACAGGCCAGTTGTGTTGAATTTTTTAATGTAATGCTTTATTGGGGTTTGAATATGTGCCTGAACATAGTGACCATCTGCTGGAAGTGTCCCATTGAGTCAGCTGCTGTCATTTATTGTATCGGCTGCAAAAGTCTGTGAAAGTATGTTCAACGTACACACTACACTGACATTAGTATTGAATAGCATTTTGACAAGTTGTTTTACAGTCACGATTTGTCAAAATAGATGGCTGTAGTTTTGTGTGTGTGTTTGTGTGCATGTGTGTCAGGGACATTATGGGGAAGTGTACACGTGTGTCCCTGGAGTCAATTCCAACAAGGGCAAGTCAACGATTTCCTTCTCAATCAATCAGTTCTGCGTAACGGAGCACAGGAGCCACTTCCATCAGAGGTTATGGAACAGACGCATACATACGTAATGTGAGAAAATTGTAAACCGATGAATTCTGATGACTTAAGTCAACAGATTGTAAGTGGGAACGCTAAGTGCGTGTGACTCGAAATGTACACATTCAAGTGTGTTAATCCCAAAGTGAAGTGCATTGTTTAGCATTTGTGTGCATGTCTAATTGTGGTGTTATTGTACATGCAAAAGTGTTATTTTTGTGTGACGGGTATGTGACTCCTCGTGTGATTCTGTATGTGTGATGAGTGGATATTGACCGGAGAAGAGATAATAAATGCAAAGTGTCTATTGATTTCTCAGCCCCTGCACTTGGTTTATGGACTGTATTTACTGGCATGTAGGCAGGCTGAGTCTATAATACATATGTCATCACAGAGACACCCAAAGGTTGCTGATGTACTGAATTTCTCCCCATCATGTTTCACATCTGATAACACTATCACAGTGAATCACAGGGATATTACCCAAGGGGGGTTAGTTCACTGTGATATTGGCACAGCGAAACTGCAGGTATCCGATGCAATCCGGCTTTTATGAGATAAGCCTGTACAGATTGGGAAGACTGCATAGATGAAAGTACAGAACTGAAAGTGAAATAACCTCCTGAACTTATTTGTTGTGTTTTATTTCTTTAGAGGGACACTAAAGGCCAGTTCCTGTTGGACTATGTATGCAACCATTACAACCTGCTGGAGAAAGACTACTTTGGGATTCGTTATGTGGACCCCGAGAAACAGAGGGTAACTGTTACACATGGGCGACATGCAGAAGCAGTGGGGCTTCAGTATAAATCTGTCAATTATAACTTTACATTGTCCTAGATTCGTCATTTTCTGTATAGAACGTCAGACCATTTGATTTTGAAGCATATTTTTTTTTTCACATGTTTTTTTTCATTAAATAGTTCAGTGAAAGGATATTTTGACCAAGCAGAAGTGTTTACTTTTCTAGAGCAAGAGATTTGTCTCCATATTTCAAACAGCCCAAACACAGAATGGACCTGATGCTTTTTCTCAAAGTGAGCTCTGCTAGAGCTGCATTTAAAATAAATAAATAAATAAATAAAATAAAACAGCATAACACAAACACGTATCAACAAGCAATGGGACACAGAAGAACTAAAAACACAGTTGGGTACATGGAAGAAAAATCTGTAGAAAATGTTCGCAATGTAATCACCCAACAGGACCAGTATTGTCAGATCTATGTGTGTAATTCTCCTAGGAGTTTGAGCTCATTGAAATTGCAACATATTTATTTACAGTAATCTGCTCTTCTCTCTCTCTCCCTCTCTCTCTTAGCACTGGCTGGAGCCCAACAAGCCTGTGGTGAGACAGATGAAGTGTAAGTGCCGTGTGTGTGTGTGTGTGTGTGTGTGTGTGTGTGTGTGTGTGTGTGTGTGTGTGTGTGTGTGTCAATGTTCTAGTTTCTACCCTATACGTGCTACAAACAGCTACATTTCGTGTACTGTCATCAAAAATGAAAGAATAGAGATGTTAACTGGGCTTAATTCATATTTTAAATTTCACATATCTCCAATCGGTTCCCTCCAAGTTATTTTAGCTAGTATTTGGGAGGTACGCCTGGTGTTCATTTCCTTTCACTGCTTTACGTGTTTATAATATGTCAGTGCAAAATCATATTGCACTGAGCGGACTTTTAATTTGAAATAGTTAAATACTGGAAAATCTCATGCTGTGCTCTAAAATGACTTGTGGTGGCTGTGGGATCAGCAAAAATACCCTAAGAAAAAAGACTGGCCTAAAAGTACGGGTATAATTAATTCTAAGAATATTTTGGGGCACTTTTCTTTTTATCCTGTCAACTCTGCAATATTTCTCCCTCTTTGCAATTATCTTCATTCCCGCTCCCTTCCCTTTCTCTTTTCATGTCTCTGTCTGAAGTTCTCCCAGCTTTTTAATGTCCTGTTCTCACTGTCCCGTTATAAATGACT
This sequence comes from Colistium nudipinnis, assembly GCA_016785305.1. NCBI lineage: Eukaryota > Metazoa > Chordata > Actinopteri > Pleuronectiformes > Rhombosoleidae > Colistium > Colistium nudipinnis. Next base: position 53,127 of record JAFBJU010000113.1, on the reverse strand, counting down.
AAAGGAGCTATTAGCGGAGAATTCTGCTCCTTCAGAACATGTGCGAGAGGACAGTAGGGGGGGGAGGCTGTACAGATCAGTGAAAAATAGAATGAGAGATGGAGACGGATGTTCAGGGGAAAGGGTGATGAAGGAGATTTGTGAAGGCTGGGGCTAAGTCAGAAGGGAGCTAAATCAGGCGGTGACATATAATATAGCTACAGAAAAAAACTCAGATTAGGACAGAAGAGGGGACTTGAGAGGTAGTTTGAGTTGGGAGAGGCTGACCGAGAGTGAATGACAGGGAAAGAGAAGAGGGAGGGAAATAGAAGAAGATCTGACTCATACCAAAGCGTCAGTTCTGCCTGTGGCAGGATTTATCTCAAATTAGGATGCATGTCTGGAGTTTAATTTTCTCTTTGTGCGTCCCATGTGTATGTACGTCGCATTTGCTTGCGTGAATGTGTGAATACTATTGTGCCAATTCACTTTCTTGAAATGTAAAAAAAAAAAAAAATGAAAAGAAAATGGCAGCTCAAGTTCTTTCTGGGCGGGTGGGAGGATTGCATCTTTCATATGGCTGGACATGTATTATGCAGATGTGTGCTGTTTTTCATAATTTTTTTGTCCCTTCTAAAATCCTTTTTTGTATTCAATATATCATACACTTTTGCTGTGATATTAAATCTACTGGAGGATGAGTGATTCCTCCTTATACCATACTCTGGGGGGGAAAAAAACAAGGATTAGAGTTTTGCCAAACTTAATTCTAAATTCAGGTTTTACTCGATTTAAAAATTGATTTGTTGCAAGTGATGATTTTGTGAGAAAAGTCGCATCACTCACTTTGGCACAACTGGCATTAAGCTTTATCAAATCACCTCGACGAGTTCATTATTTGTGCTTGCTGACTTTCTGTTCTTTTTTGTTGTGTGCGTGTATACATTCCCTGTGCGACACACCTCAAGTGTGTATGTGTACGCATTCTGAATAATTACTGTTTTAATAATAACATAATAATTGCAATAATTACAAATCAGTTTTAGAGACATGCTGTGATTTCTTTTTTTCGGTATCCAACTTTTTTCTCCTCAGTTTTACATAATCCCCATTGCTCTGCTCCAATTGTCACTCATTTATTTATCTCCTCTTCTTTCTCTTTCTTCTCGCTCCAAAATCGTATAATTTTCTTTTCGCTTTCCTCTCCCGTTTACTGTATCCTAACTTAACCTCTTTTTTCCGCTTCTGCATACGGCTCCCTGTCCCTGACTTTCTTTTGAAATGATCCTCACCCAAATGCTCTTTTCATGTTGGTGTCTCTTGTTTTCAGCAGCTCAGCAGCCGTACACCATGTGCTTCCGGGTGAAGTTTTATCCCAACGAGCCAATGAAAATCAAGGAGGAGCTTACGAGGTATGAATTGACCCAATGGCTGGTTGGTGTCTGATTCACAAAAAGAAAAAAAAAACGTTTACTTTACCGTTACAGTAGCTAAATGGGGGGCCAGTGGCACACCGATACCAAAAGCCATTTCAACACGCACACACACATACTTTCTCTCAGACATAGTGATAATTAGAGATGCTCAGCAGGACATGTTTTTGCGTTCTTCGTCCCATCTGAGCAGTCACGTCTAAAGAGCTCTGCTTCTCTCGATTGATCCCCGTCTCTCCCATCATTTCATCCCCAAAGTGTCTCCTCCCTCCCCTCTGTTGGTGCCTCTCTTTCCTTCTTCTTAGTTCTTTGTCATTAAAGCTCCCTCTTCTCCCTCAGGTGTCTATCCACATCTCCCGGCTCATAGCTCCTTGTCCTGTTTAACTTTTAGTACTTAAAGGTGTTTTAAATCATCAAGGTAATTGTGCTCTGGAGAGACGAGCAGAAGAAAGTGGGAGGACTAGATCCCTTGTGTACAGTGTGAATGATCATTTTTGCTTCATGCTTCATGCTTCTACTTTAAGCAAGGATACAGAAAAAAAAGGATATTCAATTAAATAGCTGCTTTTCTGAATAATACTTTTTACCTGTACTTGCTGTTTGGAGTCTGACAATTTCCTAGTATATTATTTACAGTATTGTCACTCTTGTTGAAATTGACCTTTAGCTCAGATGTTGAACAAGTGCATACAACAAATAAAATAGACAATTAAGAGAAATTGAGAAAGGTGTGTGAATACACATAGCCATGTTTGCTCGGCGAGTGTGAAAACCCTCCAAATGGCAACAGAGTCACTTTATAAATAAAACAGGTTAAAGCAACAGGCCACTCAACTTCAAAAACATATTTAATGAGACTTTTGGCTCACAAGTGTAGTCTTCTCTGGAAATTCATCTGTATCCATGGCAACACGCGTCCCTTTCATTTCAGCACAAGTATTTTTCAATCTCCTTGGTCACAAATCAGAATGTCAGATGCATGCCTAAACTAGCCTCTGCTGTAGCCGTTTCCATAGTAACTACAGTCCAGTCTGCTAACTGGTATTTGTTTACATGGCACTACTCTTGTTTTTTTTTTATTGTGATATTAATTGTGATATAATTGTTGCAACATAATGGAACTATAAAGATTACTGGGACCCTGGCCCTATTGGCTTGCTCAATTTTAGCCTTTACCCACCTGGAAACATTTGTAAACACAATATCATGATGAGACAACAGCACTGTGTGATTACTCGGTGTGTGTCCAGGTATCTCCTGTATCTCCAGTTAAAGAGAGACATCTACCATGGTCGTCTCCTGTGTCCTTTTGCTGAGGCTGCGTATCTGGGAGCCTGCATCGTTCAGGGTGAGGCCTGTTGGCGACCATTTGTGAAAGAGTTTTTGACAGCGACTGCTGGTGCTTCCGGTTGAATCCTCTGATTTGAGATTTGCAAAAAAAAAAAAAACTTTTATGCACTTGTTATTGGGCTCTAACTCCACCATTAACTTTGTCTATATATTAAGCGCATACATCTAGCGCCTCTACTAAAATCAACCAAAGTCTGTGTGGAACAACCTGTTTTTATGGTGGGACGTGTTAAATCGCTGCAGCATTTATGTTATAAAGTGTCAGATCTGAACAAGGAGCCGGTGCAACTGGCTGCAAGCGTCGCATCTTAACACTGATCCCGGGCCCCTTCATTTGTCTGCAGCATGTCCGGTCAACGGACTGGTGCTGTACATGTGCATTTTAAAGCGGCATGTGTGTGGACTCGGACAAGGAACTGAGTGCAGAAACAGTTTAGAGATGAATCGTATTGCAGAGCAACCTGCTTTAATATGGATTAAGAAAGGAATTAGCCGAGCTGTATCGTAAACCAACCCTTGTGGCTGACGCACAGATCACTGAACTGCGCTAACTGTGCTTATTGGCTCATATCCCCAGAGAGCCCCCGATGACTGGCTGGGTTATCGCCACTCAGTGAGTCTGAAGCATAACATTGGCTGCTCTGTTTAACAAGGGCAGGTCCCTGTTCGATTCAATCACTTAGTGTGGATTATAGAGCAGGAGAATGGGTTGAGGATAATTTAATATTTAATTAAACTCCGGGCACATTTTTATGACGACTGATTAAGAATGGATATTAGTTACTGTTTAGAGTCTGTGCTTCAGTAAGGAAAATGTAGCTCTCTTGTGTATTGCTGCAAATCCATCATTTTAGATGTTGAATGGATATTTAAGCATTTATTATTATGTTTGTATTCTTCTTTTTTATTTTTTTTTGTTGGTGAGCATAACTTATGTGACCCCTTCACCCTCTCCTAACAGCTGAGCTCGGGGATTACGACGCAGAAGAACACCCATCAGACTACATCAGTGACTTCAAGCTGTTCCCCAAGCAAGCCCTTAAACTGGAGAGGAAGATTATGGAAATACATAAGAATGAGCTCAGGTAAGTGTGTGTGTGTGTGTGTGTGTGTGTGTGCGCGTGCGTGCATGCGTGCGCATGACGTGGGGCTGTTTGTTGTTTGGCGCTGTGTCTTTGTTCTTACCTCTGCCGTTTGATATCGGTGACAAGCATGGATGTTCGTTCCTGTGATCTGAGCTATCAGCTCAGGCTGTGTCTACTCTGCAGACACTACAGTACTTGCTTTCTCCTGGCAAGAGACAACATTGGGCGAGAGAGATGTGTGGTTTGTTGTGTTGCAGAAAGTATGTCTGTTTGGATTCATTTGCGAAGGAATCTGCATGAATTATTTATGTCAGAGTGGGTTTAATACATTTAAATGTTGATGTAAACCCAACCCAACCTAACACGATGGGTAGAGGAAAGGGAACTCGGACCTGCAAAAACGACCTCCTTCCGTTTTCTCCTGCAAGACACAAGAGTCCCTGCTTTTCTGGGCAAATGAAATTGCCTGTTCACAATGCAAATCTACAAACTCGGGCTTGTTGCAGGACCTATTTCCAGTGGTAACAAGTAAACCCTTGTTTGAGAAAAGGAACTGGCTGTGGTGAAAATTCAATAGCAGGTCAAATCTGAATTCAAGTTAGATTTAGATTATTACCCAGGGGTTTCCTCTTCATTTGTTCAAAATGAAAAAAAAAAGTTAAAATGTCCTACTTAAGATCCAGAGTAATACGGACACACATGATGAACTCTGTCCGTGGGATTGTTTGTGTTTGTTTCTACCAAAGCTGCAGCTCGTGACTGACGATATCAGTTCGGTGACCGTCACACTTACAGCGATTATAGAACATCAAAGAAAATCCCTCATTTCCCCCAGCACAGAGGCATTGCCCTCTGTCTGTCCCGATGGGTCCGACTGACAGGATTACGATTAGTGCCGAGCTGCAAAAAGGGACTTTAGGTGGTCTACAAATAGAATGAATTTGAATGTAATTTCCATAGTCAACAGGCTATTTCGTGGATTTAGCATGTTGTGTCTGCAATTTTTATTTTGATTCCTATGTCTCGCATCTTGGTGAATAGCAGCATGCATCACTCAGTGTCATGAATGTGCAGCACTTAGACTAATGAGCAAGTGACGCATAAACACGCCCACCCAACACTTCTGTTTGTAGGTCTGTTTCTGCAGAATGGGTCGTTATATTTTTGCTGGGTATATCTGGGGGTATCCGTGTGCCCATTTGTGAACAAGCCTTTATTTGCCTTTGCTCCCCTCTGTTTTAGGGGCCAGTGTGCTGCGTTTGCAGAGCTGAACATGCTCCAAAGGGCTTACAGCCTCGAAACATATGGAGTTGACCCTCACCCATGCAAGGTAACTGGATGAGGACTGTCCACGCGCAGTCAGTGTTGAGTATGACGATGCAACGGTGGAAAAGTTCTGGATGAGCACATGTCTCTTTCAGTCGGAAGTTTGCCCCTTCTCTTGTCTTTGGGAATGTATTGTGTTTTAATTGTTAATCTGGGACCCATCGTAAAGCAACTGTCATTTTGGCATCATTATTGATGATAAGTGCCTTTCACTTTCAGCCACGTGTTTACACCCATTAATAGGTGTCAAAGTTGTTTGTGCAGTTGTGCGGAGGTACAAATCCCGGCACAGTGCCGGTTGCACACACATGATTAACTTTACTGGCAGCAACCGAAGAGAGCTCACTAAAAAGGCTCACCGTAATGGCTTGAAAAGAGATGTGGTGAGGGAGAACATGTCAATGAGATAATCCTCGAGTTCAGCACTTGCATATCTGCCAATAGCATCCAGGTGCAGTAAAGTGCTCATTCTAAGGAATCAATGTTCTTATGGATTGGTCAGAGAGCATAATGGCCAAACATGTCAATGTCACTAATTTCTACTTCATGCTGTCAACACTGGATGTCTACAGTTCAGCTCTTCTGTTTTGTACCGGTGGCTCATTTGTGACACTGTGTGAAACGGGGACAGATGTATCCGTGAGCACGTTGAGCAGATTGCGTATGAGATATTTAAATTCAGTCCGTCTGGAGAGGGTCCCCTTGATCCGCTTCATTCTTGTCAGTGAGGCTGTTTTCGATTTGGCTGAAGAGCTGCAGTTTCATGCATATGCAGATCCTGGGTTGCCCCTTTTTCTACATTTACTGCAAATTATGGGGTTGGAGTTTGAGACAAACGGGGGATTGTTGTGTAGGTGCCATTACCATGGAGATTATTGATGGCCCACATGCCTCCTTGCTGTTTTCCCACCTGTATCCCATAATGCCATGCTGTGTGCGTTTTCAGGACTTTACTGGCTCCACAGCTTTTCTTGGGTTCACGGCCACAGGTTTCGTGGTCTTCCAGGGAAACAAGAGGATCCATCTCCTGAAATGGTAAAATGATTGTCTATTTATGAAATATAAACCACGGTGATGAAACATGCAACCTGTATCAATTAGTGTCCAAATGAGAGCTTCTCGCTCAATGTCTCATCTCCAATATTACATATAATATTTTAGAAGGATTTGAAAGTGACCGTCTTTAGCTTTAGTTGTTATTTTTAGAGCTTTGTTTTCCTGTTGAATTTATCGGTTTGGTACTGGTTTACTATGTGTTCATAAAACACACATTTTCAGCCTCTAATTTGAATATGCAGTGGTGATAAAACCATCTATGTTCTCACTTAAGTAAAAGTAGTAACTGTCCCTGTAATCTATTCAGTTGGCCACCAGTGCAGCTGTTTAACAGTGAATCTTGGAAGATGAATTGTTGAAAGTTAAAATAAATATATTTTTTCCAAAAAATTACCGATTATTCAAATAGGGAGGAAAGTGTATTTGAGTACAGTGCTTAATCAAATACACGATAAACTCCACTGTTGATAGGGGAAAATGCAAATACATGTAAATATTAAATAGCCATGTTGAACCACCTTTAATCATACTGTTGGAATGGGTAGAGTTAAATATATCTATAAATATATACGTTTTATTGATGTTTAACCTTGATATCTTTTGACTTATAACCTGTTATTTCTCTGCAGGACTGATGTCAGCAAGCTGAAGTTTGAGGGGAAAACCTTTTATGTCATAGGGATTCAGAAAGAGGTGAGTGTAACGTCCTCCCGCATGCAGCTTCTGGCCGAGAGGGTTAAAAAAAAAAAAAAGGAAATTTGAAAACAAATGCTAGTTCCCTCCATCATAATAATCAACTTTGTAACCTTGTGCTTGTATCGTCATCTTCATGTCCACCCGTTTGATTTCAACCTTTAACATCTGTGGTTTCGAGGACAACTGGGGAAAAAATGACCCCGACGCTGATGCACATTAACTGTCTTTATTCATTTCCATTCAGTTTGTGTTTGTCCGACCGAAGATCACAAAACATCCCTCATTCTCTTTCATCCTTTTGCCCTTTCTTCGTCTGTGTAACATCTTTATGAATAGAAAATGTGAAATGAAACTACTGTTTGTCGATGTAAGCCGGTCCGCCATCACACGCGCTGTATGTGTGTGTCGCCGTTTCAGATCTCCTTAACAGGCAGGATTCACTGTAACAGGATGGTGGGTGTGTTACAACTAACCTCCTCGCTCACTGTATGTGTCTGCTGTGGCCCAAATATGAGATTCCTTCCCTACGCCCGCATTAAGCGAACAAATGTATGACAAATCCCTGAAACTGAAACGTGTACGAGGCGTGGGAGTTCAAGGTGTCTTGCATTTGGGACACGTTTCATCTCATCGTTTGTCATCCAGTCTGGAGCGGTGGTAGATTTGGAGCGACACTCCAATTTTGTTGCATTGTGCCTCATGTGTGAATAAGACCTTTGTGTCTCACATTGCGACGGGGCGCCTAGCAAAATCCGTAAGAATAGGCATTAGTGTAGTTCAAGCGAGGTGGCTCCTTAATCTACCAATCAGCCAATCGATCATTCAATCAGCCGATCAATCCCACCCCTATTCTCATGACTGTTCTCTTCATGACAGAAGCTTATACTAGCCGTCTCATCTCTGCTTAGCTTGTCTTCCTGTCTGTTGGTCTGTCTGGCAACTCATGAATGGCTGAAGATGCAGTTTTATCTTTGTGCTTCTGTCTCTTCTCTCTGTGTGTAAACATAGTCATCACTGGTGAGTAAATACAAGTAACGATAGCAGCACAAGACACTGTACACTGGAAAAAAAAAAAAATCCTCAACTTGATGCCTCTCCCCGTACAGCCCTGCTCTCATCTCACCTCCTTGCAACTGTGGAGGAACCTCATTTGGTCGTTTGGGTCATTTTGTCGTCTGCGTCGCCATTTGTTTCACTTTATCAGTTCATTTTCAATGATTGAGTTCATCTTTGCAGCTATTTTGAATCTTGGTCCAAAACAATATTCCGTGTCATGCCGACACAAGTATCTCTCACCTGTGTGAAATGAACTATTCCCCACAGTTTAAAAACAATTTCCCTTAGCTCCATTATCTGTCAACTATAGATTATGTGATGTAATGATCTATAATCTATCGTTCGTTCCATGAGAAAAATGTCTCCACTTTGATTGTGTTCTTACATGTGTGTGTGTGTGTGAATGTCCGTGTGTCCTGTATGTAGCCATCGTTTCTGTGAAGAGTTTTTTTCCACAGTATTTTACTCATTAGATCTGATGGATTGGTGTGTGGTCTGTCCTGAGTCTGCCCCTGTGTCACAAGCCACTGCATGAGTTCACTATTTGCCCACACCTCTTTTATTTAGCTCTGGAACACACACACACTTCATGGTCCCGCTTTGAGCTGATGCTAGTTGAAGTGTTGAAGTGATTTCTCGCCGTGCTTGTGCTACACCTTTATGCTCTGTGTCATGCTTGGGCACATGTCCAGAGTTTTAGTGCCGTTAAATAAGCATCGCGTCACGCTCACACAGCCAAAGTGGGACCAAACGCAAATTGTTCATAATATTCGAACATGGAGTTCGGGTAATTTCCCATGCCTGCGACCAGACACACATGGCCACTGCAGCACATGCGTGTAAATTCACCACCAGTACATGCCTAATGGAACTGGTGCGTGACACCGAGGGGGCTGAGCAACATCGCTGACAAAGAGGGTTTAGAACACGCCGGAGCAGTGCACCGCTGTAAATTACGTGGCGATGTTTCCCTGAGGATTTCACAATTCAACAGTTCGATCTGGTGCGTTTCGGTATAAAATTTACGGTACGGCAGAGCGTGGTTGTCGAGGCTCGACGGTAACTCACTTCCATGTTACTGTTGTCTCTGGTACACCTCCTCCTTGGAGGGCCGCATTGATCCTGGATCACATTACCACACACACACACACACACGGAACTGAAAACGAGACATTAACGGGAATATATCCCTCCCCCTGCCTCCTTGTCCATAAAGTGTCCATGTTCTGCTCGTGGGCCCTTTCACTGCTGAACCATCACCTTATCACTCTTAACCTCCTGCTAAGCTCATGGCTCATGGTCTGTGGGTCAGCATTTTGCACAGCCCCCTCTCATCGCGGTCGGCACTCTGTCCTTAGTCCTGTGCCTTTTGGTTATCTCGTATCTCTTCCTCACATTTGTTTCCTTCTCTTTGTCCGTCTCTGTGCAGAAGAAACTGGTGTTGACATTTCACACCTCGACCCCGGCGGCGTGTAAGCACCTATGGAAATGTGGGGTGGAGAACCAGGCCTTCTACAAGTGAGTCTGACGTGCGCTTACGCACTCGCCCTGGTCATTAAATCAGATGGACTTAATTATTCCGCAGGATTATTCCCCCTCAAAATGTTCCCTTTTGAAAAGTGGATGACCTAAATAAACATTCTAGCATATATATGAGAATTAAGATTTGTCAACAATACACATATTTAAGATGTCCTTGATCTATGAGGTCTACTTGTCATAGTATTTAAATAGATTTAAATGTTTTTGCTTAATGTTTTTTTTTTTTAGCACACTGTCACGCTTTCAAACACATTTTACTGACACTGAGGCCCCCCCCCCCCGAAACAACATGCGTCTGTCCTTCACTGGGGAGCAGCTGATGGCTCCAAGGCCGTAGCTCTGATCCGCACAGGCTATTGATACTGGCGTGTCAGGAATGGAAACAGGCCTGCGGTGAAGGCAAAAGTTTGACAATGGAGATTAAACTCTTCTTCTGTCTTGTCGTCACGGGCAATACAAGGTTGTGAGCACAGAAGAAATACGAATGGCCTCTTTGCATCCGTCAGCCTCACCACTCCGTCCATGTAGGCCAATGATGGCGCCAAGAAACATCAGCGTGGGAGACAACTGAGGTGGCAGTGTAAAGACAGGTGTTGAGTTCAATGAAGTCCATGTTGACAGGATGTGGTGACTCTTTTTGACCAATGTTCTTGTTTTATAAAAAAAGAAAAACTCAACCACTCAACCTTTTTTTTTATTTACTGAATTGTATTTGATTTGTGGTAATAGACCAATTCCCTCCATGGATTAATCCTATTTCACATGAACATAAAAATGAAATGTCTTGCATAGGGAAGACGTATTGATGATGCAATAAACGCCTCATATAGCAACTGCCCATATATCCTTGGATATTGACCTCTTAACGACCGCAGCTCACGTGTCTCTGAGAGGTGGGCAGAGGGGTAATGGATGTGGTATCGGATGTCAGACAAGTATCGGAGCCCCTTAATCAAATCATCGGTATGATCCGAGTTTGTAAATGGCAGCCAAGCAGAGCTGTCGGGCGTCTCCGTTTCTCTCGCGCGCAAACTAAGCAAAGCAAAGGTGTGTGTTTTTTTTCCTCAGGCACCAACTCTCCTTCTCTGGAGCCTGGTGTCACATGATAAATGCTCCTGAATAAAACATGATGGTTTGACCCACAGCGTAAGCTTTTAAAAAAAATGCACACCTTGAAGCGCCATCCTCGTCTGCCTTATTTTGATAGCTATGTGCAAAGCAACTCACTGCCGGGGAGGGATGCTGATGTTGCGTTGCCCGAGAGATTAAGAGATGGAGGTTATAGTCACCGAGTAGTACATCAAATGTTTTTATAAAATTGAACCGATTTTATGCCATAGATGTTTTTACACTAATGAAGTTCTCTGTGTGCGTCTCTCGTTTCCTTCTCTTGTCAGGTGCGCAAAGTCGAGTCAGATAAAGACCGTTTCCAGCAGTAACATCTTCTTCAAAGGCAGCAGGTTCAGATACTGGTGAGACACCTTTCGCGCTAGTTCTTATAAGATTGTATGTCCGACAATAGAATCGCAGACAGAAGTCATAGAAGTAAGCAGTATATATATATATTATACGATGAAAGGAAAGCTTATTAAAGAATGTTACTTCATCAGTGACAGTAGGGGGAGGCAAACTATAAACATACAGAGTCAGATCAACCATTTCATGGATTTTAACTAGCGCCATTTCAGGTATTCGCTGCAAATGACAGAAATCGCTGATTTTCGGACTCATCGTGGCCTTGTTCTGTCATGCGGTTGACTGACCCTGATGTCGTGGGAAAGGCTTCATGTAAGGCTGTCGTAGAAGCCACGTTCTCGTCTCTCATGCCAGGTTCTCTTCTTATTGGGCTCGCACTTCAGTTCTCTCCATTCATGGTTGAAAGCACTGCGGCTCTGTGGTCCATTATGAATAAGAGCACGGCACTTTGTTTTGAGATGTGGGGATTTGTCGTTTGTGCAAATGCAGAACTGGGGAAGGGATTTGCGGTGTTTGGATCCGTTTAGTCCAGCATTTTCTAACGTAGGCAGGCACACAGTGTTGAAGGGACTGTCCCCTGTGTTGTCAAGGACACAGCCCCCAGTGGTTTATTCCCCTCTCTGAATTATGACCTAACCATTAATCTCATCAACGGCAAACGAATGTGTGGCTGGGTTTTAACAGAGTGGTTTAGAGTCGAGAGCATCCACTCGCTCAACATTCAGAGGAATGGTGCTGTGCAACCTGCTGGCAGGAACCTGACTGCTCAGCAGAAACAATAGTTCTCATTATTTACAACTGCAGAACAGACAAAAAAAATACGTATTATTATTTTGTGACAGTGAAGCTGTTGCCTAGTTCTTTGACATCTCTCTCAAAAAAAAAAGGGAGCTTAGCAACAAGATGTGATTGAATATGTCATAGACTTTGTTTTGTCAACGTGGTGACCTACCCCTGTAACATTGTGGTCTTTGAATTTGCAATATCTCTCTATAGCTCTTTGATGACTTGATTTTTTTTTTTTTTTTTTTTATATATTATGTTCTCCCTGTCAGTGGAAGAGTGGCAAAGGAGGTGATTGAGGCTAGTTCAAAGATTCAGAGAGATCCACCAGAGGTGCGGAGGTAAGGACAAGTTGCAAATCACGGTTAGAAGATGGTTAATCTCTCAGCATTTTCTATGGAAAGGCAACTTAAATGGGTGCTTGTGTTTTCAGAGCCCAGTTTGGTCAGAGTCGAAGTTTTAACTCGCTGAGCCATAAAAACCTCATCATGAACATGGAACCTCTGGTCCCGGCGCTGCCCTCCACCAACGAATATGAAGAAACAGCCGCAGAAAATGGTAAGTTATCACACACACACACACACACACACACACACACACACACAAACGACCCCCCTCCCACTGACCTCTGGGAAGTCTCATGTGGTCTCCCCTGTGTAGGAAGAAGCACATGCACAATGCTCAGCGTTAATTGAGCAGCTGATGCTTTCCCATCCCTCCATCAGTCTTGTCTCCCTGGAGACACCAATCACAGCATGCTAAAAATACCCTTCCCATGATCCTCTTCTAGAATAGCACCATGCCCCCGTGTGTGTGTGTGTGTGCGCGCGTTTGTGTCTGGTATTGTGGGATTTTTTACAGAGGAAGATGCACTGTGTGATTTCAGGGAAACGGCGCTACAGAGCAAGTTTGTGTTATAATTAAGGAAAAGTCAATAAGACGTTACCTTGTTTGGCTCCAAGCGGTCTGTTTACGCTTGTATTCAGCTCAATGCTTTTGTTTATTTAACTTGTGTATGGGTGCTTGTGAACATTTACTGGTTGTGTCATAAAAAAATAAATCAGGGACACCCAAACATCGACTGCAATTTAATATTGATCCTTAATAACATTTACTAATTTTGCAAAAAATAACTATCAACCATTAAAAAGGTGTAGGTTAAAAAATAAACACATTTTCAGGACACATGTCAACGTATACAATTGGAAGCTGATGTAATATAAATGAGATGGTCATATTTTTTTCTATTCATTTTACGAAATCAATCAATAACTACTTGTTTAATACCTCCGTGTTTTCTTACATTTACTTGGCACTGAGACAAAATGACACACGTTTGCATGTTCACACTCGGCTCACCAACGATTAGGTTACTCCCGCAATTGATCATATTTTTTTTCCAGATAATTATTACAATATTACAGATATGTTACTATTATAACAGTCATTAAATGTATTTTGATTTTAAATATTGGACATGCCAAGCACAAGCATTAGCAGTAGAAGCCGGATGTGGCCAGTGTGGTGAGGTGTATAAACGGGTTATCAGTTATCCATCAGCCTGGCAGTTAGCGCCACGCTCACAGCTGAACTTGGCGAGGGTTGTTCTTTCTCCTCATGACGCGTCGTTGCTGAGAGAGCAACACTAGCCAGGAGCGAACCCAATGAAGCTGCACTGAATAGTTGGTATTTTTAGTATTTTTCCCCAGGACACCACCCAGAGCAGATTTATGTAGTCTGTAAAGTAGTAGTTCATACAGTACGCACAAAGTTATGGGTTTCCTTCATGGTGGCCAGTGTGGTGAGGTGTATAAACGGGTTATCAGTTATCCATCAGCCTGGCAGTTAGCGCCACGCTCACAGCTGAACTTGGCGAGGGTTGTTCTTTCTCCTCATGACGCGTCGTTGCTGAGAGAGCAACACTGGCCAGGAGCGAACCCAATGAAGCTGCACTGAATAGTTGGTATTTTTAGTATTTTTCCCCAGGATACCACCCAGAGCAGATTTATGTAGTCTGTAAAGTAGTAGTTCATACAGTACGCACAAAGTTATGGGTTTCCTTCATGAGCTTTTTTTTTCTTTTTCTTTTTTTTTTTGCATGTTATTGTTGTTCTTGACACTGTCCACTGTGACCCATCATCTGAATGAGGCCAATATGTTGTTGAGGAGAAGCCGGTAGGAAAGACCAGAGGTAAGGCTACCTCAGAGTATGAGAGCCATGGGAGAAGGGTAAAAAAAAAAGGGAGATAATATGAGCCAGGGGAAAACGGACCGTACAGCGGTCAAGAAGAAACAAAGGTCAGGAGCGGTTCACGTCGCAGGCTCTCCGTAGAGTTAAGGATGTACAGGTGGCAACGTATAACAGAAAATATTGGGGCTGAATTCATTTATTTATTTCCCCGGCCGGGCCAGTTGGACCTCCATGCGTGTGCAGTAAAATCATGCCGTTGTGTTGACGGACTCCCTGGCTCACGCCTCTTCTTAATGACAGTCGTCCCATCGCTGCCTTCTCTCTCTCTCTTTGTCTTTTTGCCTCTCTGCCCTCCTCCCGTTTAAAGGGAAATCAATTCTGTCTTGGCTCAGGGTCAAGGAGCTGCCGCAATAACTAAATCTGCTGTCTCGGTTTGTTGGTTTAGGATGGGCAGGAGGTAGACGTCAAATCAAGGGCCTCGTGCACAACTGACAGGACGCCGCCTGAGATTCAATTGGGAAAAAAATAAATAAATGCCTCATTTCCGTCCGCATCTCCTGCCACCCTGGGTTGTATGCTCCTCACTTACATAGAGAAGGTTTAAGTTTAAGTCTTAAAGTCTTAAGTCTTTTTTTTTCTTTTTTTTTAGAAAAGCTGAAGCAGACAACTATAAATAAGCCACTGAAAAAGATGTGGATCTTTCTTTTGTCAAGAGTATCACATTCTGTCCTGAACGAGCAGGAGCCCTGCCTGGAGGGAGACCGTTTTACCCAGATTCCAAAGAGGATAATGTAGACGACCTTACAGTTAATATTAATGACGTGCCTTGTCTTCCAGCGTACAGACTGGCCATTAAATGGCCTGTAATCTTTTGCCCCGCGGAGCTGGAGTTTAGATCACACATGCCGTGAAGTGCACGTTCGCAGTCAATTGCTGACTGCTGTGGGAAGGATGCTGCAAGGACTTTGGGATAAAGTGTCCTCAAGATGGTGTATGGTCGCCGTCTATATTCAGAGCACTAATCTCAGCCATTAGAGGGGAAATAGGAAGCTGACCCAAGGTCTGTGCTGACCTTGTTCTGTTTGCACAGGGTGTCCACTTCTTATCTACCCACACACACACACACACACACACACACACACACACACCACAGGTTCGCACAGCTATTCTTGTTAGGACGTTTCACTGACTTCCGTTTATCGGGACAGCCTCAAAAAGTGCATAACATAACCTGAACCTGACCTCAGTTCACATCTTAGTCCTAACCCTAACCGGGACCAGATACATTTGCTACAGACCAGCATATGATCCCAATAGGAGCGTAATAGGTGAACAAGTCTAGACACGCAGGTTTTGATTCATGAATTTGTGGTGGTTTCATATTCGCGTCTCTCATTTGAGGCTGTACCTACACTCCTACAATCGCTTGGACCTTATCCCAGTTGAAGAAACAGAAACGAGTGCGCCTGACAAGGGGGAAGAGAGAGATCGAGATCAGGTCACATAGAACGAACGAACGAAAGAAAGATCCCCCGCCCCGTCCTGGGCTAGGCCTGTCCCTCTGTAATCAGTGTTAGATTAGCTGCCCCTCTGGAGCCGGGACCACCTGGTTATATATAGAAACTGCAGCTTTGGACCTGATCCTCCTCTAATGCCCCTCCACTCTTTGTTGAATCGCCGACATTCACAGCGGGCCCCGCCACGTCTGTTAATCAGAGAGAGCGCGCGTCTGTTCTACATCTCTCACCATCTCTCTCGGCGTGCCTGCAGAGGCGTGCGAGTGGCTGTGCGCGTGTGCAAACCCATCCGGGCCTCAGAGCTCAGCTGGGCGGTCCGGTCACTCAGGGTGTAGGGCGCTTTGCCGCAAGACAGCTGGTCTCGCCGACTGAACGATGGAGCTTTTGGAGCACAGAAGCAGCAGTGATGTTGGAGGTGTGCTGGTGCCGAGCAGTGTGGAGTTGGGAGTTAGCGACCTGCCCAGCGTCGGGGAGACGCACCGCTGCGGGACCCAGGGAAAGGCAGGGGCACTCGGATTGGATGTGACCCCCGAGGGTGAGGAGATGGAAGCGGGACAAGTCGGGCCTCTTGAGGTGTTCCACCCGGGAGAGGCCAGAGAGGGAGGGGCATCATCGATAGCGGCGGCCGAGGCCTTGAGGTGCCAGGTGAAGATAACGACACGGCGTAGCCTGCATCTCCGTATAGCCAATCACACGGCGCGGGATGTGTATGTGCGACTGGTGGGGCATGAGGGACGGATCACCGGGATCAGTACGGGACACCAGAGAAATACACTGGAACAGAGTAAGATGAAGTGGGGGTAAAATCAGACGGAGGGTTTCTCAAACAAAGTTGCGGTGGTTTGCAAAGTTTATTTCAGCGGTCAGTGCACACATCACGTGAAGTTGAGTACGTGGTGGTGCAGTTTTAAACTTCTATTTGAATTTAAAGGCAAACAAGGAGGTTAATGCATTCAAAGGTATGAGCTAATGCAGCCCGGTAGATGGGTTGCCGGGTCTGTTGTGGCAACTAAGCTATAAGTGTAATCTGTCAAGCATCCGGAGACTCTCAAGTGTGTGTGTGTGTGTGTGGAATAAGTAATATCCCACCATTGTCTGTGTGCTCCCTTGTAACTGATGCAATTGGGGACCATTTATCATCCATTTCTCCTCTTTTATTTCTGAAAACGTGATCATTGATTTGCAAAGGTTTGGTAACTGGTGACCCAGTGCTGTCCAATTTGGAATTTGATTTCGTGAATATGTACACAGGCGGGAGCGTCGGGGTGCTCCGTCACTTACTGGTGCATCTGAAGTGTCCTCGAGTCTGACACTGACTTTTCATCAGGTTAAGGAGAGATACTTTACCGCTGATAATGTTCTTTCCCTGTGCAGGGCAAGCCATTACAAAAGGCCCATTGAAATAAGAGATCTGTGCAAGAGGAGAGAGTCTGCAGAGCCAGTGACACCTCACTGGATTCTGACCATCTCAAGTTTAAGCTTTAAAGTTGCAAATTCAAAATGTACATGAATTCTCTTCCAGCATCATCAATATCATGTGCCACTGAGTACACTTGAAAGTATAAATGAGCCCACTTATTCGTAATTGTATCAACACTAATCATGCATGGAGGAGGACCTTAGATGCAAATATCCTTGATTCCCTTTTCCATATATATATATATATATATATATATATATATACAGTTCAGCAGTGCAGCAAGATGGATTATGATTAATTCAGAATGCTACTGGCCAAAACTATGGTTTGGGATTTTTACAAGTCCTCACTCAACTTCCAGCTTTCTCATCTCTCTGTTTATGTTGCTCCTCCTGTCTTTCTTCTGTTCTCTGTTTTTCAAGTTCACTTACTCGTTTTGCTTACTTCGCTTACTTGACCAATTATTCTGTTTGGCCCTGAGTTTCTATGGTCATTTTTTGGTTTTGTCTCTTACTATAAATGGACCAGAAGTGCGTTGTATGAGTGTTTGATTTGTGGCAATCAACCTTTCTCAGACAATGCTTCATTAAATCAAATGTGTTGATATAATATTATCACCAGTAACTGTGGTTTCCATTTTAGGTTAGTTTATTTCACGCATGTCATTTTTTATTATATGGCATACGGACACTGTCGGTATTAAAAATTCCAGCAATGTGTGTGAGAGAGAAAGAGATGCTGAGTCATACGTCACTGGACATTTTACCCCCCCAGCTACTACTTATTCTATAGCAGGAAGACAGCTGGTTTTTATTTTTAACGTTCGCACAAATACACTCGCACACATAGACACCAATGTTCAGATTCATTGTGTGCACAGTCATTAGTGAAGTCTGAGAGGCACGTCTTTAAGTCAACACCTCGGTGTGAAGTACATAGACAACCGTTTTAGTGTCGGCTAATGGTACAGTTGAAGTGAGGAGTGTTCGTGCTTCATTTTACATGACTGGAGGGGAGTAGAAGAGCGCCCCCGCGAGGCAGTTTTTTGCCACTGCAGTATAAACCAACAGCAGCAGAGAATGACGCTGTGCAACGAACTTTCAACCGTTAGTTTTTCCAGAATACTCAAAGACTCAACATCTTTTTTTTTTTTTTTAATAAAATATTTTTATTGATTATGTATTGAATACAGCCAATATACTGAACTGTCAACATGCCAATATACTTGTGGAATATGGAACTTTGAGAGAAAGATCATTATTACAATTCCAGGCACCTCTCTTGAGTTTCTCCTTAGTAGAAAGATGCATTACCTTTATTTTTGTAACCATTATGTTAACTAACTTAAACATGACTTATTACTATGTTATAGGATTCCACAAAGTTACCAAATTTGCACTGTCATGTAAAACCAGTTTTTTGGTCTTTCTTTCTCTTTTCCCTCCCTTCCCAGGTGTTGTTGTTGTGAAGGACTCTGTTCCCTTGTCTCCTCTCAAACCTTCAGCCGCGCCCACAGTCACAGAGCAGCGAAGTACGGAAAGAGCAAACTCTGCTTTGAGCGATGACCTGCAGCCTCCCTGTGTTTCCATGGAAACTGCAAATCCTAGACCTCAGATGCCCAAAGCTGAAGTTGAAGTGGAGGAAGATGACGACGCCAGTGGCGCACTCACCATTTCTGAGCTTGCCTACAGGTCGGTGGAGTGTGGTGATTTGCGCTAGGTGTATATACAGAGCACTGTTATTGTATGCAGCAAGGCAAAAATGCAGACTTGTTCTTGAGTTGCCTAAGCAACGTGTAACTCTATGGCTGTCTTTTATAGGCTGCAACCTTTATTAAACATGTAAATGTTCTGTATTATTGATGTAGGTCCTTGTTCATTCCTACTAATTATTTAGTTATGTCTTCTCGAATTGTGTTTGATTTTTTCCCCCCCCTCAGTCCCTGTGCCAGCATGCTGCCCACCCCAGTGGATGACAGCCAGGGAGGCGTGGACTTGCTCTTCTCCTCTCCAATCCAGAGCCCTGCCAGGCTTCTGAGGGAGCTCCACGCTGACCCCGATATCCAGGCGCAGCTGGAGGCGGAGAGGGAGCGGGACCGGGCCTATGAGCGCACCCGGCTGGCGGCGAGAAGTCGGATGGGTGGCGTGCTGACCAGCAGCCTGCAGCTCCTGTCGTCCAATGAGAGAGTCAATGCCTGTGTGCTGAGTGTGGCCCGCTTTGTTGCGGTGGTCATGGGGGTCCTGCTGGTCACCTTGCCCACGCTGCTGCTACTGTTGGAGTCGGACCTTGACGTGTCATTCCTCCACGAGATCCGTCAGACGCCGGAGTTTGAGCAGTTTCACTACGAGTATTACTGCCCCTTCCGGCGCTGGATCCTGTGTAAGATCAGCATGGCCATGGAGAACCTTTGGTCAGATTGAAGAGGAAAAAGGAAGAGATTGAATAGGAGAGGGTGAGGAGTTAGTGTGAGGAAGCAAATGTGCCCAAATGTCTGTCTTAACATCTAATTTAATCTCGTACTCAGTCTTGTTCTCAGAACTGCTGTCTCTTGAAAACTCACAAAAGTCTGCCAATGGAATTAAATAATTTCACTCGTCCAATTTAGTTGATGGGCTATTGAAATGCATCACTTATGAGGGCGCCACAAATTGTTGGAGGGATTTTTTTTTTATTAAAAAGGCATCCCTTTTTTAATAAAATATCCTACAACAATGGAAGAGCTCTTTTCAATGGAATTACACTGAAACAGTAGTTTCCAATCTCGAGCAGCATCATTTGCTGTCTTGAAGAAATGAGTGATAAGTGAATAATAATAAGTGTATAGAATTGAATTTCTTGTTAAGATTGACACTTGACAAGAAATACTTTTAGTGTTCAAGGAGGAAACAGAGCAAGTGAGAGATTTTTGAAAATAAGATAAGGGAAGCTGTGGAGAGAGGAAAAAGTCACAAAAGGATGAAAAAGTATTTGGTTTAGGTTTATCAGACGTTTTAATGATCCGTTCACTCCTGATGCTGACAAGATGATGCGCAGACTTGATGGTAAATATCACAAACCATTGTGATTGGTTCTCCTCCCCAGAGCAGAGCCAGATTGGTCAAAGAGCCTGTCAGTCATGACGGAGTGAGTGGGAACAGAGAGCAAGACTTTGTCACTGAATGCAACACAAGCCACAGTCAGAGGTATGTTATATATATATATATATATATGTTTAAAAACAATGGAGATATCGACAACACCAATCTTAAATAAGTTGTTTTTAATGTTTTGTACATTTTTATGTGATCCAGATCTTTCAGGAATTTTTCAGTCAGAGTATCTACTTTAAACTTATTTTGAAATTAAGAGTTTACAAAAGATGACAAAAAAAATACAAATTTATTGAAGTTTATCGGGGTGAGGGGTGTGGAGAAATGTAAGCTATTTTTTCAGACTACAGTCAATATTGGTTGACTTGGTAGCACCCTGGGTTTTTTCCTACCGAGGCTATAGCACAAATCTTTTACAAAGACCACAGCTTACAACTGTTTCAGATTTTGTGATGTCATTTCAGAAAATGGGAGGGGGACTTGAGAGAAACGGTACTCTGTTTGGCATGGTTTCAAAACAGCGTGTTTGTTTTTTTTCGTCGTCTGGACTTAATGCTTGTTCATAAAGGCTAGTAGTGCATCTTTCAGTGTGGTCATCAAGAATTTTGAAATAAGATTTGTCCAGCGTTGCTAAGGGAGGAAAAGTTTTAGTGCAATTTCAAGTTTGGAGTGGAACACTTTTAGTCGATGGTTTGGTCAGTTTCAGGGAGCTGTGTAAATGTTTGAAAATATAGTATGGTGCACACAAATTGCCCCGAGGAATTGCTGTGTAGAGTCCAACTTCGGGGTACATGAGACAGGATTGAACGCGATGTGTTCAATGGCTTCATGGCGTCTCTCATTCAGGCCACTTTTCCTGTGTTAATCATATACTTTAAATTTTAACGTCGGCGACTTACGAGTCTCACTTATCAGGAGTTCTGGATAAGGAAAGTGCTAAAAGATGAATGTGTTTTTTGTTGATACAGTATACGCGTGTGTTCGTGGACAGTCTGCTGATATAACTGGTTCCCAATAAGTCTAGAACAAAGAGGACTAATCTCAAGGTTTAAAAAAAGGCAGGGCAGGAATAACGAGACATTGGCCACAGGAAAAAAAAAACAGAGTAAGTTGCAAGTCAATGCTCGGTAATTTGTGTCAACATTTGTCTGACGTTGCAGACATGTGATGTCTAAGTATTGAATTAGACACAGATATAAGAAAAGTAAACGTATGACTCATCACTCGGCCAAAGATTCAATCGGATCCCTGTAGCCTAGTGACTTTTGGGAACTTACAGCCGTAACAGCTCGACAGTTCAGCTCAGCTTGTTGCTCAGTGTGGAGAGGAAAACAGAGAGGTGATAAGGATCCATGTTCAGATCAAATGGAAAACTTCGTAACATGTTAAGAAAAACAAAAGGTCTGTTCATAGTGGTATGGATAAACTTCTCAGGAAAGGGGCTTTAACGTAAAAAAAAAGAAGGAAAAAATAAATAAATAAAAAAAAATAATATGTGTCTGTGAAAAGGCAAAACAAGAAAATAAAAATGCATCTAATCACAGCATAAACCATGCAGTTTATCCATAACATTGATACATGTCTCACTATTATGAATATTTTAAAAGCGCACGTATTTATTCCAAATCTGAAGCCAGACATGCATCTGGCTGCAGACTGCCGCGTTGTAGCCTTGTTTAACTCCGGTACATATGCATTCTGATTAAAAAAGAAAAAAATATATATATATATATATATATAGCATGCACATCAAAAAAGCAAAAAATATATATATATATATATATATATATATATATATATAATAAATAAATAATAATAAAAAATAAAAAAATCTCCATACTGCTTTATGGCAAAGCAGATAGTAGTTGACCAATTTAGAATGGCTCAACTACTACTATCTAACAAACTGGGTCTTTCTATCATGGCTCCCACACAGTATTTAGAAATTGTTTGCACAACTGAACTAATAGTGAAAAGTTTATTTTCAGAAATCACTCCATACTCTTTTGTAGGTTGGCTGCTACAGAGGCCGCTGCGATGCACATAGCCATAACAGCTCTCTCATTATCTTGCATCCGAAGTTGTTGGAGCCTCCTATTATCAGCTGCGTCATCATGTAACTCTGTAAAATGTATGCATTCACACTCTTTATGCATATCGCAAATATGCAGTAACAACAGAAACATGCTTATCTGACACGAAACCTTTATTTTTCTTACGACATTACATGCACTGAGTTTTGATGCTAAAAGCCAAGCGAAGGGCCAAACCACTATGACGACAATGTTTGCGTTTTAACGTCACACGCTGAGACAAAAAAACGGCTTCACTGAGGTGGGCGGGGCCGATCTGTGCGCGCTGCTTAAAGATCATTTTCCTCTCATGACATGGAACAGAGGCCGATGTCCTAATAATCACCCGGTCTTCGCAGGTGACTGCTCCTCCTCAGTATGCACATGCAGCACACCGCTCGAGCAGTTCAATGCATAGTTAGGAAAAACAGTAATCGACAGAAATATACTGCGGCGTTGGTCCTTTCTTCCGTACAGCGTGCTCCTCTACTAGCCTGGGATTCCACCACTCTGACTCTTTGGCTGACCTCTCAGTACAAAGTGCATGTCCTCATCTGTAAATACCATCTCTATAGTGTTTGGGGAAAAAAAAACCCTGGGTAAAGACTACCGTCTTTTCTTCCCTCTGTGTGTCTTGTCTGTGTACAGCGGCCGAGTTGTAGGCTTGGCTTTTTTGACCATCTTATAGTGCATGTTCTGTGTTTTTAGCGAAGGGGGAAAAAAAGGGAACAGACTCAAAAGGCTGCATTGGTGATGGGACGTTTTTAGTTGGCACATTTTTGAAACCGAAAAAAGTCATAAACGCTGACTTGACGTGACAGGTTGTTAATCAGCGTGATACAGAAATGATGAGAGGATTCATCTTTCCCAAATAAATAATGTCTCAATACAAAGACAAAGGTTTTGTGATGCTGCGCGGAAAATATTATTTTTGGAACCTTTCAAAAATGCAGCTCTACAGTATTTGACTAGTACGTTTTCATAATGCTGTGTGCGCGCGTGTGCGCGCGCGTGTGTGTGTGTGTGTGTGTAAATCAATGAACGCCTGATGCTAACCCTTAACCTCACCGCTAACAGAGCATGCAATTAGCTGAATCAACTGTTGAAAATGTTCAGTTTTTCAGAATTTTAAAATCAGAGTGGAAGGAAAGTGAGACTACACCTCAACCTGTTGCAAAAAATAACAAAAAACTAAAGGCGCTTCTGGTAAAACTGTTTTTTTTTGTCAATGAGACTGTAGCATTATATTAGTTTGTGGCTCATTTATCAACAGCAGCCTTTATGAGTTTAAAAGGGGATTCAGCCCCTTTGAGATTTAGCTCTTGTTTTGAGCTACTACTAAAGTAGTTCCTGTGTTTCACTAACAGCGTAAATGTGGACCGAGAGTACAACTTTTATTGCCTGTATGTACGTAAAACTGTGATAAAGCATCAACATCACACTTCATTTGATGACATATTTGAGGTATTACTTTGGACAAATTCTCCTGTTCCCGAAACGAGTCAAGTATTTATAAAGCTTAAATTCAATTACCTATCTTTAATTATGAGTAACAATTATACAGCTCGAACGACAACCAAACTGGAATTGAACCGTTTATCAAATACACAAATACTGCTTTTATGACATTTATTTAAGATTTTAAATATTTGAACTCAGGTCAACTATATGCAAATCTATTGGACATCACGTGGCGTTAGAGAAAATTAAGCTGTTTAGAATATAATTTTACTGTTGTGTGGGCATGTACAGTAGAAGATTGTCTTGCACGGTCACTTTTTCCGATTGTTTGTCAAACCGATGGTATGTTGTTGTTTTTTTTGTTTCGTCCGATTGCTTTTTGCCGCCCAGTCTCTTTTAATAACAAACTCTGGGACTTATTATTCAAAAAGAATCAGAAAAAGAGAACGAAAAAACGACTTATAAGTGGCCCCCCTCTCTTCTGGGACAACCAAGCCTTATGAATTTTGTGAAGTGAACATTTTGAATGTTTGTATGTTATAAAAGAAAACATGGATTGTTTTATATGTTAATACTGCCTCAATAAAGCTCCCTAATGAATATACATTGTTTTTTTCCCCAAAACCCTCTCAAAGCTTTTTCTCCCCCATGTGGTGTAAGAGAGTAAGTGCATTTGTGTTGCTGTCGCCACGGTGATGTTTGAGTGAGCAACACAAAATATTTTTGCTTTCAAACCTTTGCTGTGGAGACAGAATCAATATTACAGTATGTCCAGTAGACGTATTCCTGTAAATACTGGATCTTTACTTATCTGCAACAAATTGTGTTAATTTACAGAAGACAGGAAATCTTTAAGGTAAGAGTGACTGTTTATCCTCTTTCACCGGGTCAAAATATTGCTGGTATTTCTGTGGCACAAAGAGACTTACACTGGAATGATGAAGTATAGCATTGTGATATTTTTTTGTGTGCAGAGACATTAATATAAATTGTTGATTTCCTCTGTTTGAACAGGGAGGTCTTTCTGACACGTGAGGCCGCATTTTGAGCATACTCATTTTGGAAAAGGTAGGCCAAATACCCTCAGTATATGACCGTGGATAACGCTTAAAAACAAAGAACCAAATCTGACTATGGAGACGCATAATACCACAAGAGAAGCCGAGTGTGAACATCTGGAGGTTGCTGGAAACTGTTGGCAGAACATCAACCAGGAGCTGGACCCACACGTTCTCAGTGATTCTGTCCTCAGTGAACAGAAGAAGCTGCGACACGTGTTAGACTGGGCTCGCAGATTCCTGAGCAGTAGATCAGACGGTTGCCATGAATTTTGCAGAGGTGACAGTTTGATCATGGCATTTGAAAAGGGTAGAGAGAAGAGGGCAACGTGTGGTTATGAGATATTTGAAGGGCAGAGTGCAGGGAAGGATTGGGAATTCAAATGTAAATATAAACCTTCCTCACAGGACATTCTACACATTCCCCTTGCCTTTACTCCAGGGAGGTATGGGGAGATTTGTCCAGAGAACAGAGATTACGCAGACGTGATTTCTGAAACCGCAGGAGCTCAGTCAGAAAGAGAAATGTCCCAAAATCAACTGAGGACAGAGGCCGGACCGATGGCCAAGACGTCGAACGACGGATATCCCTGTCACCTGACAATACCGTCGCGACTCACTGTGTACGAGCAGTACAAGCACTGTGTGGACCAATTGCATCATCTCAGAATGAGACAGAATTCACTTATTGAAGCGGGATGCCTCATCGGTTCACCTGAGGACGGGAGAGAGACATCTGGAGAAAGTGCAGCTCCGATTGAAGCCACAATCCAGTCCACTGCTGGGCCGTCTTTGAAGGAAAGCCGACCTTGGTGTCAGAAGAACACTGTCGACGGCAACAAACGTGATTGTCCGGAGAAGACGGCGGACGCCATAGCCACACTCGGAAAGGTCATCGAGTCGCATGTGGGGCGCACGAGGCCTGCACCTGATAATGTTCCCGATGTAATGGAGGGGGCTGCACTTACGAATAATGCAGGTACGTAAAATCATGTGACATCCTAAAGTCAAATGTTGTCCATAAACCAATGGATTTAACTAATTCATGCTTCGAGCAGGGGTTCCCGACATGGACGACCCCTCCAAAAAGTCCCAAAATGCCAGAGGAGTCATGAGATTCTGTATTGGGCAAAAAGGAGAAAAACAATTGTATTTTTTCAGATTTTGCCCTAGTTTTTTTTTCTCGTTTTTCGGGGAAAATTAAAAAAAAATCCCCAAAGACCTCATTTAAATGACACAGTAGGAAAAGTCGGACTTTAAAATACTTTGACGAGGGGATTACAAGAGGCCATTTTCTTTGATTTAGTGCATCATAAAATATAGACCTTGGGAACCCATAGTCCAAAGCTTTTGGTTTGCGTGGTAGTTCATCCTCATCCTGATTATTTGAATATGTTTGTGATTGAGTGTGCTCGTGCCTTTATTGAATATTTCTCAGTTTTGCAGCCAACAAAGGCGGAACGTCACCCAGGCCTGAAGATTCATCAAGGCGGCGTCAAAGGACAGAAGAGGAAAACCGGGAATCGTGGTCAACAGGGGCTCCAGGAAAAATCACGCAGTTCCCTCGCTTCGCTCACGACTGCAGGAATAACGACAAGGTAAAACAGAACCAAACGTCTGTGACACGTTACTAAGTTGTTTGTTGTGTGGGAACACATTGACTTTGTCAACCATATCTTAAATAGATACGTTTATAATTCTAATAAACTCTCCAAGTGTGTCACACCAGACCTCCTCCTCTGTCCTAAGCAGACCTCAGTCAGCAGGAGCCGTCAAATACCCAAAGAGACGCGCAGCAGAGGAAAGAGTGAAACGCCCGTCTCCTCACAGGGATAAGCACGCCTGCCAGCAACCTACAGAGACACGCACACTTTATCATGATGATACCAGACCAACATCCACAGCCTCAGGTGAGCTTGACCATAAAATCCCAGGCACGACAACAAAAGCATTATGAAACGTGAACACGAACAGACGCGCGAGTCACCAACAGGTCATGTGTCGGCCTTGTTTAATTCATTTCGCGCTTTATCAGATATTGATAAAGCAGCAAGTCATAAGATTAAAAAAAAAAAAAATGAAAAAAAGTATTTTTGTTTGGGAGGAAAAATAGCTCGTGCTTGTTTACACTGTGATACAGTGACATTTTGTGGGCTCTATAGGCCCCATCGTCAGAAGGTTAACGAGGCTATATTGGGGTTACAGCTGCAAAACAAAAAAAATATATATATATATATTACAAAGGGGTTATGCTTGGAGTCATTCTCTGCTTCAAGGCATAATCGTAATGGAATGTCCCAAAAGACTGGGTTATCTAACTGAGCTGGTTACGAGACTGCGTTGGCAGGACGCTTCATGGTGTTTCATTTCAATCTCTTGACAGTATATCACTCCTCCATTTCACAGGTTCTACGGTGAAAGTCGATGGGAACGTCGCTGATGGTGAACACGGCGTGAGAAATCTTCACTTCGTCACTTCGATAAGGCTATTGCCACCCAAACATTTACTGAAATGATGTTACAAGTGACAACACATTGTGATACTTTTGTCTGTGTAATATTTCCGACCATGCACGTCGTAATTCTGGTTTCTTACGCCGTGTTATTTGTGCGACGCCTGTCAGCCAGCAGCTCTCTGGCTGCGTCTGCCCGACGAGGTGTGGCTGCCCATCCTGTCTCTGCTGCCGCACAGTCTCCTGTGTGTGGTGGCACAGGTCTGCGGCCGCCTGCGCACGCTGACGAATGATCCGGCACTCTGTGAGTCGGCTTGCTCAAGGCCAAAGTTTTCTGTGCCTTTATTTATTTCTCCAATGACAGTGGGGATTCATTTCAAGTTCCGCGCAATGGCCGCCGCATGTCATACCCACTGCCTATGAGCGGCGCCAACCTGAAAGCGAGACAAGCAGGCAGCGACTGAGGTGTTTGGGACGTCCTGAACTTGCATCATGAGAACACATGCTGTGTTCTCATGATGCAAGTCCTTCCAGTACAGCGTCACACTCCCTGGGCAAACATACAGTGAGATAACCCAAATCCCCAACATCACATGCTCTCTTGCGTGTACACACGGCCACACACGGATCTGCTTGGACACAGGTTTGTCCACTTTCACCCGCGGTCTGTAGGCGGGCTTTAGCATCACGGTGAGGTGGTCAGAGAGGCCGATGTGGGGGAGGGGAAAGGCTTTGAAGGCTCCTTTGATGTTGGAGTAGACCAAGTCCAAGGTGTTGTTTCCCCGTGTGGGGAAGTCAACGTGTTGGTGGAGTTTGGGCATCATGGCTTTTAAATTTGCATGATTAAAATCAGCAGCGATGATGAGCAGTCCGTCTGGATGCGCGGTCTGCTGCTCGGTGATGGCCCGGTAGAGTTCGCAAAGCGCCGACTCTCTGTCCTTGCTGTTGGAGCTGGGCGGGATGTAAACAGCGACCAGCAGTATGGCTGTAAACTCCCGCGGAAGGTAGAAAGGACGGCACTTCACGAACATAAACTCCACAAGCGGCGAACAGTGTGTGCAGGTGACCACCGCGTCACGACACCACGCATCGCTGATGTAAGCACAAACACCGCCGCCGCGCGTCTTCCCCCCGCTCACCGTAGCTCTGTCCGCCCGGTAGCAGGTTAGCCCGTCGAGTTGAATGGCGGAGTCCGGGATGTTCCCGTGGAGCCATGTCTCCGTGAACACGAAAACACAGCAGTCCCTCACGTCACTCCGACTCGACCGCAGGAGTCTGATATTGTCCAGTTTATTGTCAATCGAGCGTACGTTGGCCAACAGTACGCTCGGAATAGCCGGCTTGTGGGGGCTGGCGGCTAGCCTGGCCTGGACGCCTCCGCGCTTTCCCCTCTTTTGCTTCCTTTCGCACCGCCTGCGGCGTCTCCTGCCCAGGTAGGGGACTGCCGGCGGGGGCGAGGTGGAGCGGAGGAGTCCGAGTCCGCTGAGTTGCGCGGAAAGTTCCCCGTCCAGAGAACAAGTCGAGGTCTTCTTGTCCAGCAAGAACCTGCGACTGTACTGAATGTTCCGAAAAGAGAAGACGTCTGAAGATTGAAAACTCTACCCTCACAGAGCGGTGGATGCTTTTTTGGGCCAAATGTCATCCTCGCACCCTGAGTCTATACAGCTGCAGTGGCCTGTCGGTCACCTCCAGCGGGCTGGAGATGTTTTTCACTTTGTGCAGACACTATCTGGAGGTAAGAATATAGAAGAAAAGAGAGCATTTTTTTTTCTCATGTGTATCAACAATACACATGATAGTATAGTGCATATCATGTTACAGAAGTTTACAGATTCACCACAGTTGCATCCTTTGCCGCCTAATACATTGAAGGGTATTCATAATATTTATTATAGAACTACTGTGCCCTTTGGGCTCCTATGAGCCTGATAGTCTGCTTGAATGATATTTCTCCTTAGAAAGTGAATCAAACAACGACAAAGACTCACAATCTGATTCCAAGGAGACACACAAAAAAAAAGACGCATTACAACTACCAATAGCTGCACCGAATGCAAAGAGACCCAAACCGACTCTTTAAGTCTCTGTGTCTTGCCTCTGTGTTTAAGGGGCCTTCATGTCAGTGTCTAAGGGCCCATTGTCACGTAATTCGCCCGTATCCATCCGCAATCTGCTGAGTCATTAACCCGTTGATTCAGACTGTATAACATCTGTTGTCATTAAAGAAGCGTGTTTGCCACCTACAGGAAGTCAAGGTCACAAGTTGTACCGGTCCGTGTCTCCATGGCGACCAAATATTGCCAATGATTGGCCGGCTGTGTGACAAGGTGACCAGTGTGGATGTGAGCTGGAGTGGAGCAACAGACACGGGGGTGAAAGCTCTGAGCGATGGCCGTACCGGGTGGGTTCCCCGAGTGCAGACAGACTTGCGCATGCACTCACGCACAAAACAGACACAGTAATGGCCCATAACCAGCGTTACGATTAATGAAGTGTTTGGATGGAATATATATACTTTACTACCTCATTTATTCCTGCTGTAGGTTAAGACTAAAATCAATTGTCCTGAATGGCTGTCATGTCACCAATGACCCGCTGAAGAACCTCGTCCTCGGGCACAAAGAGAGGCCAGTATTTTTGTATGATGATGTTTCGCAAAGTCTGTTTTCTATGATCCATTTGTATGTGTCTGGGTGTGTCTTCCATCCTGTCTTCAGATATGCAACAAGTTATTTTATGTGACTGGTGGAATTTTTACGTTTCGGTCAGCTGCGTCTGCGTTTTGCCAGATGTTGACATATGTTTCATCCCGGAATTCAAATGAACACCCTGTGTTTTAAGTTCTTGTGCGAATTGCAATGTGCATGGTAGTAATGTGTTCTTTTCTTACCATTAGGGCAAGATCTCACCTTCAGCTGCATTTTAGTGGACAATTCATCCAGATGTAACCAGGCGGACATGTGTTTATTCGTCTTTGTGGTTGTGTTTTCACACTAGTCTGTGCCGACTGGAGGTGTTTGGCTGCCAGTACCTTACTCCATCCTGTCTGAAGACAATTTATGAGGTATTCCGTTTTGAGCGGAATCACACATTGCCCTTTGTTTGAAGTCATGATAGTGTGTTGTTTAGCACTGCAGACCCTGTCTTTAATACGTCTCTGTATGAACTTTAACAATTCATTGTGCATTGCCCTCTCTTGAAGTCTTTATATCGTATCTTTATTATTTTCTGTGTTTTAGATGTGTCCTGGCCTAAAGCATCTCAACATCGGACAGGTGCCTAAAGTCAATGCACACAGTCTCACAGTGATGACATCACAGCTCAAATGTCTCCTTTCGCTCAATCTCAGTGGTCTACAGGCAGTAAGTTTGAGATTTCCCTTAAAAATCTTCAGAAGATTAGAACAATGTGTTCATGAATTTAAACTAAGGCATTGTCTCTGTTACTCTTAACAGGTCACTGATGCCACTGTGACCACTTTGCTTCAAAACTGCGTTGAAGTTCAGAGTCTGACCCTCAGCTCCTGTCCTGGGGTCACTGACCTGACTCTGCGCAACATCAGCAGATATGCACCATGTATAAGGTACACATATGTACACACAGGTATTGTAATGTGTAAAAACTGTGAAGTCTTGCATTAATGGAGGTACAACACAACACCTATAGTCACCTTAATTTGCGTCACATGAACTAAGCTGAATCTCTGTTGTCCTGTGTCATCCTGCTTGTGTATGTGTTTGTGTGTGTGTGTGTGTGTGCCAGGTCCCTGGATGTGAGTGGCTGCAAGGCAGTAACAGATGTGGGGCTTCAGTCTCTGACTCTGGGATGTAGAAGACTACAGCAGCTGGATCTCAGCTCCACTGGTGCAGGGAACAGAGGGTACATTTAGGCCAAAAAACTGCCGTGGCATATTTTTGTGTGTGCCAGTGTGTGTGGGGGTTGGCAATAGGTAGGCATGCACTGTGTAATGATTTGGGCGACCCAACATCACTTTTAAATGGAATCTCGTCTATTGTTATTTTTGGGAATTCCGACAGAACTGACACGTGCGTGTATGTGTCAATTACAGGGTTACTTCTCTGGCAAATTACTGCAGTGGACACCTCCATACGGTCAAACTCAGCTTCTGCCACATCACCCCGGAGACTATACTGAAGCTCTGCAGACACGGCAAGAGGTAAACACACACACACACGCACATGCACAGATGAATTGTAGTCACTATTTGTGTGCATCAATTACACTGAGCAGAAAAACACTCTATGGTTAAGCGGTACTGTCTGCTCTTTGACACTGCTAACCCAACTGTAATTTCCCCAAAGGTCTCAGCTTTTATTCTAACATTATAGAAAAATGTCTCAGTAGCTCTTGAAGCTTTTGTGTAATACTGCTTTTTCAAAAGAAATTTAAAAAAAGATCATGCAATTATTTATTGAATTTACTCTCATCTGCAAGACAAATTAAGACGCTTGACGGCCGATGACCAAGGTGTACATGAGTTCAGCAATTGAGTTTAGCTGGAAGATTTGTTGGTCAAGACCTCGCAGAATCTGGATGGATATACTTATGTATGTGACTTATATTTACAGTATAATCATATTTTTGACCATAGATACCGTAAAAAAGATAATCATTGGAGACGCGCACCAAAGGAGCACATAAGTCCAGAACTCTTGCTTGCATGAAACAAAGACCGTCCAATGGGCAAACATGTGGGCCATGTAAGATCCACGTTAAAAGGAAGCCCGTCAACGCTGTCAAACCATCATTTTGCCATGACCAGTTTGGTACCCTTTCTCGGAACACAGGGACAAATCCGCCGCTAGGGGTGTGATTATGAGGAGCGAGATATCTCAACGCCAAACATCGAACTGCATGAAGTGTGACAACCTTTGCCTGTAGCTAGGAAAATCCCCAAAAAATCACACCATTTGTTCATTCCGTGTTTTTTTTTTTCTCCTGTTAAGGCTAAAGGTGCTCCATCTGTACGGCTGTGCCCGTCTCCCCACGGAGAGAGAGATCAGGGAGGTCAACACTGTTGTTAGAGTGTACCCTCTGCCATCGCACAACTGGACTGAAGCACATTGACGAGTACAATTTAACCCGACTACAGCAATGAGAGCCATACCGTGACATTTTTCATTCTATTACTTTTATAGCTGTGGTATTACAGTAATGGGCTTCAGGATATCTCAATGAGGATTATGACTTTCGTGAATATGCGTGCTTGCGTGCTTGCGTGCGTGCGTGCGTGCGTGCGTGCGTGTGTGTGTGTGGATGGAGACCGATATCTAAGCCCACTGCATTGGAATCTTTGGTAGGATTATTGGAGTGTTTCATGTTCAGAATCCTTATACAGAAAATTGAAATCTTCTATAAAAATGATGATATTAAGGATTGATTTTATTTTATTTTTTAATGACGTTCAAACTCTGGCCAGCGCTGTTATCTATTGGATGGGTCCATTCTTCCACTTTGATTCCAGTCATGGATTGACAGCATTTGCAACACCATGTTTGAGGGTAATTCAAAATAGTTTTTTTTTTATTTTTTGTCAGGAGTGCACACGAGTCCCAAAAGGAGTGAGATAAGAGGAGGAGGGAGCATATAAATGTGAGGTAGCTAAGGCATCGGGACAAGTCGGTGTTCGCTTTTCAGCGATGGGATTTTTTCAGACATGGAGTGAAAATTTGACTTGTTTCCACCAAAAAAACAGCTGGTTTTCAACCATCTTTGATTCTCATCGAAAGGAAATACATACTGTAATTTAACACTCTGAAATGTTTCCGTCGTAAAATTTGAATAGGCCTTGGCTGTTTTAGTAACATTTTAGTTTTGTTGCTTTTTCCGGAACTTACTGTTTGCTTCATGATTTGATACAGCTATTTGTCAGTGACATTAAAAAGCCAAACTATGGCATCACCGAAGGCCATGAGTGATGGAGAACAAAAACGCCTGACTTTGCTCTTCCATGCCTACGATGTGGATTATTCAGGGCGGATTGAGAAGAATGCATTTTTTACTATTTGCCAGGAGCTCAATGTCTCATCTCAGGAGGCAGGTGACATTTTCGCCCGTCTTGACATGGACAACGATGGAACCGTAACCTTAGAGGAGTTCATCAGCGGCTTCCAAGAAGGAAACCACGAGAAAGAAGATGGCACGGAAGAAGAGGACCAGTTTTGCTTAAGCGAGGAAAGAATTTCAAACGAGGAGCAGATCATAAACAGGTGAGAGGATTTGTGCTCCTAAAAAAAAAAAAAAATATATATTGTGTTCAATGGAAGTTTACGTTTGTTTGGATACTAATAATACGGTTTGAAACGGGATGAAAGTGAAATGCTGGTCAACTTGCTGGTGTATACAGTTGCCTATTTAAGTCATGGAAATACATGTATTTTCAGGTTATAAGGTGTAGAGTAGGCAGGGAATTCTTTTATTTGAAAAGCCAGAAACCTTGAAACAAATCACCAACCTTACTAACTCTGAGAATTGAGCATTTATTTGAGGAGTAAGCCCACAGATCGTGCGTCAAAACAAGGAGTTTGAGGCACCATCGAGGAAAATAAAATACTCTCAGTTACAGGGCAACAATAATAGATGTTTCTAGGTTCTGACAAAACTTCCTTCACTTCAGGTGGCCTTTGAACCTAATAAGCCCTGTCTCGAAATCTAATTAAGATGCCTTTAAATGTATAAAAGCAATGTAATACCAATTACAACTCTTATGTTAAACTTCAGGGCCATCAGCCTTCCCCCACAATGACAGCAACTTTCATTTGGCCGGAAGCCCAGGCCTTTAGTGTTGAGGAGAGAGAGAGAGAGAGAGAGAGAGAGAGAGAGAGAGAGAGAGAGAGAGAGAGAGGTGAATACACACACACACACACACACACGAGCGCACACACACACACACAGGTAGGCTGCGGGTCAGTTTACCTGAGCCACACACAGCGGCTGCTCTGTTCGCACAACCTGCCGAGAACCAACCAGGAAAGGTCAATTCGTTACAAACTACAGAAGAAGGTCAAGATTGTTTAAACGTGGGTGAACTCAACTTTTTTTTGTGCCGCCGCCGTCGAAATGTTTGGATAAAAAAAAAGGGAGAAGCTGGATGCGGGACTCGTTTCACCTTGCCCGGGGGCAGCGCTCCACGTTAATGCCTGAATCGCCTTGTGTGTGAGTGCGTGTTTTTTTTTTGCCCCCCCACCCCAGCCAGTCCCATCCCTCCATCAATGGTGTGAGCTCGGCGGAGCGCGAGCGTCTGCGCGCACTCTTTCACGCCTACGACGCGGACAACTCCGGGCGCATCGAGCGGAACGAGTTCGTCACCATCTGCGCGGAGCTGCAAGTGTCCGCGGCGGAGGCGGAGCGCATCTTCTGCAAGCTGGACGCGGACGGCGACGGCACCGTCACTCTGCTGGAGTTCATCAGCGGCTTCCACGAGCGCTACGGCGAGGACATGGAGTCGGACGGAGGGGACGTGTCCACCGCCTGGGAGCACTTCGAGGAGAGGCTGGGCGAGCAGGCCAGGTTCATCCCCAGGTGAGCGCCAGCGCGCGCGCGCGTGCGTGCGTGCGTCCGTCCGTCCGCTGTATGGAAATGCCCGGGTGATATGGACGCGCGCCACAGAGCGCCCAGTGTGCCGTAGCTCGTCAGGGAAATTTCACGTTTCAGCCTGTTTAGTTCAACCGGCAACTATGAAGAAGAAGAGGAAAAAATGAAGCCATTACAAATACTGTTCTGGAGTCTAAAGGATTAGGGAGTCGAGCGTGTATTTCAAACACTTTTTGTTTTACATAACTTTCTCACGACGTGCTTTTGAGTCATGACATGGCTGGAAACAGGTCACACGTCTGCAAAGGTGTTTGAATGTTTCCTTCCCCGCCGGGGGAATCATTATATTCCGCTGACAGATAACAAAAAAAAAAAAAGGTTCGTCTTAACTCGGGTTTTTATGGGTATACGGTACAGTACATACTGTGTCTGAGAATAAATGTCACGTAGTTTTATTTTATCTGTGACGGACTGATAGGCCAGGAGGTGATTACACTGAAACGCGTTGTTGTGTTACTTCATGAGTCAAATGCGAGAGAGAAGAAAAAAAGAGAGAGAGTCAAAATTTCAATTTGCGAAATATTCTTATGGAAGCAACGTTACTTAGTCCTACCTTTTTTAACTGAGAGAGTATTTTCTGTGTCCGGCTATATTCCATGCTGTGATTGTATTTGACTTATTTTTCGAAGCTGTTAATCATTCATTAGTGGCAGTTAAACTCGCCACGCCACGGAGTACAGCAATACAGCGTTGTTATTGATATCGTTGATGCTTTTTAGCTGTCAAAGAGTAGAGGGAGAGTCACAAACACACAGGCACAGTGCACCCCATGCATGGGTCCAGCTTCTTTCTGTTCCTAGCTGGAACAGGTCACAAGGTCGGCAATCCACAACGCCTCAGATAACTACGGCCCTTGGCAAATGCTTCAGACAGCGTGGCAAAGTATTTCTGAGGGGAAAACGTTGCGCACCACATTGGCGACCATCAGTCCCGGTCAACCATCCGACGAGGCCTGGACCCTGCCCCTGGTTCTTTTGGGCACACCACCCAGTAGTAGCTCATGAGGTGTTGCTGGGGGGTCAGCTCACCACCTCGACGGGGACTTTGTGTCCCGTGTGTTGAGAGGGTAAAGCTTTGCTGTCCACCCTTGTGGACATGAGACATAGGTTGGATGTGGTGTCGGTAAGCATTAAAGATATCAGAGATACTTGAAGGTTCTTCACATTCCATAGTGTTTGTGGATAGGCACCGTTGCCGCTGAGAAGTGTATTTTGATACCGTGGCTGGTTAGTGATGTCGGTGCTTTGTCTCTCTCTAAAAGTAAAGTCATGAAAGTTCTTGTGAGAGCATCTCTGCTTGGGCTCAGTCTACAACATTATTAACAGTTGTGATAATGGTACCTACGTACCTATGTCTCTACGTAAATCTGCTCATTTGCATTTTTTTTTAAATACGTGAAGATTTTGGTCCAAATCCTTCCTTCAAATAGGGTTTTTCAGTGTCATTTAAGGGTGTGAGATAAATAGAAAAAAAAAAAAAAATCCAAGTTACTTCTAACACAACCAGATAATATTCACCCTGGCTGAGTTGTGCTTTTTTTGTTGTTGCAGCTTATTTCACATTTCCTTATGGATTGCCTTTTCTGCTTAAAGACAAATACAAATTAACAGATCAAGTACGTGTTTTACGGTCTAAAGATTGGTGTTGGCTGAGGTGGTTAAAATATAATGGGGATAGGAATAACTTTTGATTGCCGGTGTTAATAATGATGTTGCAAATGTTTCAAAATGACATCCAAAATAATACAATTGAAACTCAGTGCATTAGCCTTTGACGTAAATAAATCCCCCGCAGTCTTCAGTAAGTCACTGAGTGAGGTTTCAGCCTGAGTTTTCTCATCATTTAAAATAATAAAACAATGGAGATCGCACAATTTTAACGATTGTGCGAATATTTTGTTCCATTTGAACAAAATGCATGCTAAGGTTAAAATCATTCCCTCCCTACACGGACACCAAGTCAGTGTCATACCTCCCGCAGCAGGTCAATCAATGCTCTCTTTCTTGCTTTTTCTAACTTATTAAAACACTAGCATGTCATCAGCTTCACCACAGACGGTACTGAAGACATTTCTCGCATGTCTCTTTAGAGACACCTCCAGGAATGGTCCGCCGTAACAGTTAAACATCGTCAGTTGCCAGATGCCAAGCCCAAGCCCAAGCCCAAGTCTTTATGGTTTGTCTTTTTGAATTGTGTTTATTATTTGTCAACTTACATTTACATTTTGACAACTGACACAACATTTCCTCTAATTTCCTAACATTCAATCGTGTGACCTGGGAACTTACTGAGAGTGGGTGACTACTTTCCAGACTCATAACCTGCTTTGTCTGAGGATAGGTCCCTGATTCATTTAGCACTATTTTTGGCTCTTTTATTTTGGCAAATATTTTTGCAAAGCTACTTGTGTTTCTACAAAACAAACCTTTCCGCAACTTCTGTGGAGAGAGATTTTTGTTCGTATCACAACCGCAATATCTGTGTGTGTGTGGATGGAGACCGATATCTAAGCCCACTGCATTGGAATCTTTGGTAGGATTATTGGAGTGTTTCATGTTCAGAATCCTTATACAGAAAATTGAAATCTTCTATAAAAATGATGATATTAAGGATTGATTTTATTTTATTTTTTAATGACGTTCAAACTCTGGCCAGCGCTGTTATCTATTGGATGGGTCCATTCTTCCACTTTGATTCCAGTCATGGATTGACAGCATTTGCAACACCATGTTTGAGGGTAATTCAAAATAGTTTTTTTTTTATTTTTTGTCAGGAGTGCACACAAGTCCCAAAAGGAGTGAGATAAGAGGAGGAGGGAGCATATAAATGTGAGGTAGCTAAGGCATCGGGACAAGTCGGTGTTCGCTTTTCAGCGATGGGATTTTTTCAGACATGGAGTGAAAATTTGACTTGTTTCCACCAAAAAAACAGCTGGTTTTCAACCATCTTTGATACACACACACACAGGTAGGCTGCGGGTCAGTTTACCTGAGCCACACACAGCGGCTGCTCTGTTCGCACAACCTGCCGAGAACCAACCAGGAAAGGTCAATTCGTTACAAACTACAGAAGAAGGTCAAGATTGTTTAAACGTGGGTGAACTCAACTTTTTTTTGTGCCGCCGCCGTCGAAATGTTTGGATAAAAAAAAGGGAGAAGCTGGATGCGGGACTCGTTCCACCTTGCCCGGGGGCAGCGCTCCACGTTAATGCATGCTAAGGTTAAAATCATTCCCACCCTACACGGACACCAAGTCAGTGTCATACCTCCCGCAGCAGGTCAATCAATGCTCTCTTTCTTGCTTTTTCTAACTTATTAAGCTTCACCACAGACGGTACTGAAGACATTTCTCACATGTCTCTTTAGAGACACCTCCAGGAATGGTCCGCCGTAACAGTTAAACATCGTCAGTTGCCAGATGCCAAGCCCAAGCCCAAGCCCAAGTCTTTATGGTTTGTCTTTTTGAATTGTGTTTATTATTTGTCAACTTACATTTTGACAACTGACACAACATTTCCTCTAATTTCCTAACATTCAATCGTGTGACCTGGGAACTTACTGAGAGTGGGTGACTACTTTCCAGACTCATAACCTGCTTTGTCTGAGGATAGGTCCCTGATTCATTTAGCACTATTTTTGGCTCTTTTATTTTGGCAAATATTTTAGCAAAGCTACTTGTGTTTCTACAAAACAAACCTTTCCGCAACTTCTGTAGAGAGAGATTTTTGTTCGTATCACAACCAAAATATCTGTGGAAAGGTTCTGTGTCACTGGGTTCTGGGTCCCTCTGTTTAAGGGTGTCTCATTTGTCGCTGTGCATCTTTGTATATATTATCTTTAATGTGCGTGTGTGTGGTGTTTGGCCCCAGGCCTGGCATGAGACTCTTCCTCGCGCCGCTATGCTGTGGCATTGGAACATTGATTGTCACAGTGGTACCTTTTGCTTAATACACTCTCTTATCCTCACACAGTAACGGTCAGCTGATGGATGACAACTGGGGAAATGTAGCACACAGAGTCTGTTTTTCAGGGGATGAAAGACCATTTTGTTTTAATATGAGATGGAGTCATCATGGGCAAATAAATCAATTATGTCCCTATTGACAATTTTATTATGACCCGAGCTGATGAGTTGTGTCTTTTTTGAACAACATTCAACCTCTCAGCTGACTGAGGCGGCGACTAAATTTAGTAAGGGATCAGGCCGTGCCAATTCCTTTGCACAAGATGTCTGGAAATTTGGCCACCGTGCTGTTTGACACTTTTTTTGGAATGTAGGATAGGCCTGTGTTTTGTCTTGCAGATAGACGCAAGTTTGGTTCTGTTTGGACTAGTCGTCGTATCGAACAGCCAACGATGAACAACGTATCATTTTGTGTTTGATGAGATTCATCGCAAACGAGAACGAAAAAGAGAACCCTTTGCGATCCCGGCGTGTGTTTCTGTTGTGATCGCCTTGTGCGTCACGGTGTACGCCGACGCTGCAAGCTGTGTGTCAGCGTGCGCTATTGACTGACGGGCGGCAGTGTCTATATACTCAGTATTACAGCCAGTCTATCCTGTCGGAAGGCAAACACAC
The DNA here is from genome assembly GCA_016785305.1 of Colistium nudipinnis. Classification (NCBI taxonomy): domain Eukaryota; kingdom Metazoa; phylum Chordata; class Actinopteri; order Pleuronectiformes; family Rhombosoleidae; genus Colistium; species Colistium nudipinnis. The sequence continues at coordinate 13,892 of JAFBJU010000113.1, read as the reverse complement.
GCACGCACACACAGTATAATGATGTGATCCACTTTGACTGTCTTGTTGTGACGCAGGACAATGTATCACTTCAGAAAGACAATGACAGGATAAAGCAAGCTGATTCATTCATTCATTCATTTCGCATCCTTAGAGGATCTGCGTGGTCTGTCACTGATGGAAACTACACTTAATGTCACACGCCAAGACTTTTTGTCCGTCTCAAATAACAGTTATTTCAACAGGCCTTTAATGTAAAGGCAAGAGTCATGTTGGCTTCAAATGTATACAATTGTTGACACTTTTATTTATATGTATCATATTGTTACATAATACCCGCGCACACCCCTGAATTGAAACATAACGCATATTTAGCTTTGAAATGCGGATGGCTTCAAATAGGTTGTCGAATCCTGATTGTATTCCAGACATGAACAGGCATCGACGTTGTACCAGAACATCAGTCTGACGGAGCCCAGGCTGATTCCTCAGTTTGAAAAAGTCATCATGAACTTCACCAAAGAGATCAAGCAACAAAACTTGGAGATGGAGAACCTGGCTCTCGCCATCAAACGGTAAGGACCATGCATTTATTCACTCTCACACACGCATGCAGTGTCTCTTTTAATCGTAGCAATTCTCGTTTTTTTTCTCCATTTTTCATCGGACACTGATGACAGCAATGACTTCTTTCCTCTAGAAGTCAGGCCTGATTTCTTTGATGTCTAAATTGCTATGTCTTGGCAAATCTTACTTTTACGCACAGTGTAACTCCACAGACTAGGTTTTAAAGTGTATGAGTACGATGAGGTCGAGTACGTTGCCCAGTAACCATCTGCAGCGAAACCATGATCCGCGGTGTAATATGTCACGGATGAGCAGAGGGTTCCTCTCGCTGTTTTGCAGGGCACAGGACCAGGCGGGGATGCAGCTCAGCGAGATGGAGGACGAGATGGACCAGCGCATACACGCCACTGAGAGAAAAACGCGGGAGCAGGTGGGACACTGGCGTCAGGCGCAATTCGAACGGATGCACCTGAGCCTGCCTTGAGGCCAGAGTTCGTGTAGACAAGGCGATGAGTAGGACGTGTTTATTCTGCTCTTCCCTCATGTCAAACAAACATGCGCGGTCGAATATCGAATGACTGATCCAAATGTCTGACACGCCCGCTGAACAGATGGCTTTTACTACTCCGTGGATCCCATGTGTTAAGACAGTAGATAGCCGGAGCACCTTTCAGTCTCGAAAGGTTGGAGGTGACATAACTGCACCGAATACATATCACTGGGAGTCCAGAGAATCTTTGAACTCGCCCGATATCGTTCAAACTTATGTAAGTGTACTCGGCTGACTCAGAAGCTTCTGTTTATTTTGTGTCGAAAAAGCACACAAAATTAGAGGGCACTCACTTGTGTTCGCACCTGTGTGCGCACACAGTCCTGTTCTGAGACCTACGAGCGAAGAAGCTATTTTGGGAAACTGCAGATAGACAGCTGCTGATACACTTATCGATTACCAAGAGGCCTTCGTCAATTTCAAAACTGCCCTGAAGCGGCGCTGTATAATTTGTTGCAGACATTTCAAAAGCACACACACATTCAGTGTACTGATGGTGTTATTTTAATTGAACACATTTTATTTATTTTTTCCCTTGTATTTGTTTGTGTAGGAGAAGAAGCGCGCTGAGGCCGAGCTGAGCGAATTACGGAGGCATTATGAAACTGAAGTGTGTGAGCTTCAGTGTAAAATCCAGAAGATGCAGCTGGTAAAAAAAACAAAACAATGTTTTTAACTGCACTCCAGTTTCTCTGTGTCATGCCATAAACACAGCGGGTCAGTACGGACACCTGCAGCTGTGTTCAAAAACCCTCTGTACATTTAGATTCAGATAATAAGCTTGTTTGTGTGGCAGTAATACTCTTTATTTGTCAAAACATTATTTTTTTCTAACTACTGCATCCAAAGGAGATGAATATGCTCCACACTGGAACAGTCGGATCAAAGACTTTCCCAGTGACCGATTACAGAGGGTACCGCAAAAGAGACGCTTATTCATTAGTGCTGGGGTGCGTGCCCTACTCTTCAAATAGCATTAAGCATACATACATACATACATTTTGAATTCATTGTTGAATTTTGCGAATAACAACGCAATTAAATGCGATTCATCGCAGGAAATAGTGCGATGAAATCGCAATTAAAGCATGCAATCGTTGCAACAGTGAAAAATTGAGCCCTGTATTCAAAAACACTGCCTTCATTCCCTGGGAGGTGAACCGGGACTAATCTACTCTTTTGACCTCCCCCAAACATCAACTGAGCAAATAACCCTCACTTGTTTCCATAGATTTAATAGATAACAGCCATATTCAACAGAGCAGGAAGAAGGGTCAAGGGGCTGCAGCCGGAGTAAAATCAATTCCATCTTTTTTTTAACGTATCTTTCGATTTTCGGTTGCTGTTGTAGTTCAAGTATGAACATTGTAGTACATTCGAGCAATATTCAAATTTCCTATGAATGGTGAGCCATTTCCTTGCTGGACATCAGCTTAAAAAATTGATCCCTAAATGTATTGTACATTTAACAGGAAATAACAAAAAAAAAATAGCACATTTAATTACGTAAAAAAAGTCAAACACAAATAATAGACTATATGTAAAAAGGGAAATCTTATCCGCAAGTGAAAATGAAGCCGCATATAATACGTACATCTACATGTTTGTACATTTGCACAGGTTTTTATGCTCATGATTCGTTTTTTTTTGTATATCTTTCCAAGTATGATCAAATGAATTGAATCCAAAATCTGCGAACGTCTTCATAGATCGAGGAGAAATACAAGACCATCACTGTGAAAGACGAGAGCCCGGCGTTGAAGAAGAAGATCAGTGAGCTGACACTGGTGAGACTGAATCTGCATGTCGCTGTTATTGCAAACATTACTCGAAGCCTCCCCCCCAACATGTCTCTCTTTTTCTAGTTCCACAAACGTTGCAAACCAATTTAGCAATTTTCCCTCATCACCGCTTTTGCTTCTTGTCTTTCTACTTGCAGGATAAACAGCGTTTAAAGCAGGAGCTGATGAAATCTCAGACCAAAGTCGCGTGTCTCCACAGTGAGCTGGACTCGCTGAAGACCGAGTTAACGGATCAGAGCATCAACTCTGAGCGGTGAATTTATGATTTTCTTTCCCCGTGGGTATACTGTGTCGCGTGTCGTTCGTTGGAATGGATTTTCAGATTACTTCTATTATATTCAATTATAAGTAATATATTATATATATATATATATTTTATTGGATTCATCTTGACTCTTGATGCGTTAAGTTGAACCTAAACCCTTTTTTTGCAGTTATGTCCGATCATCATTTTCCATTTGTGAGATTGTTGCTAGAACTGTCACTGCTGATTATACATGACAGGATTTTTTTTTCATTTTCCAGCATAAAATCGGGAATGTTTTTTTTTTTTTTTTTTTTTTTTAACAGACTTTACCTTCTTATTGACTCCTCTCTGCAAACACAAAACACACACACACACACACCTGTAGTGAAACCGTTGAAAGGCTAAACCGAGTATTACTGAGGACATGCAGTTGCAGAGCAGGTTCTCTCTATCTCCATTTTTTTTTCCCATCTGGTTTGTTGATCTTGAACTCCAGAGTGATAAATATTTGCTCTCTGTGAACTTATCCCTTGCTCCGAATGCCTCCACATTTCAACCTCTATTTTTAATTCAAAAAAGGAGGCCCATATTTTTTGAAGTGCAGTAATCGGGTTCCTTTATCAAACAGCCCCACTGTTGAGAGATGCCATTGCAGAGGTATAGAGACGCAAATAGAGAGAAGCAGACGGTGAGGACCTGATGCCCCCGGGGGGGTGTTTTCCTTTTTGTCTCAGCTGAAACAGGATATCCTGGAGAGGTTTTACACACACACACACTCACAATAACTTCTCCAGAAGGGTTACTTAGCAACCCGAGGCAACAGAGTCAATAGCGGTGTAACAGTCCTCCAGCTGTTGTTTCTCTTTGTTTCAGGTTGCGCCGGTGTTAGTCATAAATTGTGTATGGTGTAATGTCTCCCATTAACCATGGGAGTGTACTACTGTGCTGGATTTGAAAAAAGAAAGGCAGCACGGATGTTTAAATGGGACATCTCTTAGTCCGTTAACAGGATAATAAGGAACAACGGCGTCAACGTACCATGATGACGATTGACATTATCACTTTTCCCTGAAACATTTTTCATAGAACTGGTCAAGGTCACCAGGCCATAGCGAGTCTCTTCATTGCATCTGTTTTGATAGTGATTTATTCTATATCAAAAACAAATAGCGCATTCCCTGCAAACGTCTGTTTTTGTCCGCTTTGTTTTGTGCACGACGTGAGGCTAAAGTGATCATTTGTCTCTCAGCTCACAGTACTGCATTTCGCACACCAAAAAAAAAAAAACGATTATTTACTATCTTACTAAAATTCCATCTGACAAGACTTTGGCTGGTTAAAAGTTCCCATCAGGTTGAAAATCATATTCAAATTCAATAAGTGTGTTTCTGAATGTGCTTTGTTGCAGAGACGAGGAGCTCATGAAAGAGGTCGCTGATGAGCGCGACGTCCTGGAGTGTCAGATTGAGATTCTACAGTAAGTAAGACAGTAACACACACACACACACACACACACATACACACACACACACTGGTTATTGCCGAGGTTTTCTACTAGGGATGGAAAGAGGTTTTACTGTTAGACCCTCACCTGAAAGAGCTGATGTATCATTCTATATACTAAGGCTATAGAAACCACATGTTCATTTCCAGTCCTATGCTGTGTGTCGCCTCCACTCATCCCATTTCTCACTATGATCTAATAAGAAAGAAAAAAAAAAAAAATCTCGATAAAAAGTGACAGTATTGGTTATTTTTCTGTGTGTTGTGGTGGGTGTGTGTTTGTATGTGCGTGCATGTGTGCGTGTGGATAGGACAGCCAACAGGAAGCTCCATGACAGCAACGATGGCCTGAGGGCCGCGCTGGAGAGGTCCTCAAGGGTAGGACACACTTAAAAAAAATATATATATATACTATAATCATTCCGAAAACTTTTATAGTTTAAAGAAAGATTACATATTATAACAGAGTTTTTTTCATTTAAGCTAAATCCTATTTACAGAAATTAAACTCATATAGAACACATCCATTCTACCAGCAGATGTTCAGCAATAGCAGTTGGCGGTAAAAAAATATTTGCATGTTTTAACTGAAAACGGTATGTTTTCTGACAACATTTAGTAAAACATTTACAGTGCGAGTCTTTGTCAGACTTTGCGGCAGCCATAAAACGCAAACAGGGGCAAACCTCCTTTTTTCGTATTTGTATTACAGTCTGGCAACAGTGGCTCAGCAGGAGAAATAAAGAGCAGAAGCAGAAGCAAAAGCATCTGTTACACGTCGCCATATGCATTGATGGACAGGTAAGACCAACAAACAATACATGTAACTTAGGGGGCCACTGCTCTACACGTCGTCAAGTTCAGTTTATTTACAAAGCACATTTCTGTTGACAGGGATATGACCGAAATAATCAACATATGACATGTGATATGATGAAGTGTTGTCTTCATGCACTGAAGTAAGGCGTGTGTTTAAACAAACACGATAGTTAGAGTGAACTAACTTGGCCTCAAACTCAGCCCTTACTTGCACACCTGTGCAGTTTGGTATTTGCATCTCGCACCGTTGGAGGCTACAGCCAAAACAATCTTTTATGGCTTCGCGTGTACTGGCAGTCTGTACACATACTGATGTTGAATTTGCGCATAGTTCATAAACTACAAATACTGTAGCGAGTATTTTCGGTATACATATATGCTCAAATAAAATAAAAAAAATTATTGCATGATACATATTCTAAAGTACACTTTACACTAGGAATCTTAAAATCAAAGGCCAAACAAAGAAACCACGAGAACAACTAGTTGGAATTTTGACCGTTGGATGAACCAGTCCACCCCCAAACGGCACACATGCGGTAACCCATGGTTTTATTGTATTATTATCAAAAAGGATGTGCCTATCTCGTCCTCAGGTTCTGCCAGCGCATGAATGATGATATCTCTCCGTACAACCGCCGGCCCAGCTGTGACACCCTGGCCCTGGCCATGTGTGACCCGGGCCTGAAGCGCAGAAACAGCAGTGAGTGCGAAGAGGACAGCCTGCCCGAGATCTACATGGACAGTGGCCTGTCGACGCTCAGGGGCTCACATGGCGGCTACGACTCTGAGCAGGAGGTCAAAGGTCAGGAAGAAGAGGAAGAGAGAGAGGGGAAGATAGAGGAGGATGACAACAATGACAGCATGATGGGAGAAACCTCAGACAATGAGGTGAGGCGGAAAGAGTCGCTCACATAGCTGTACAGATATAATTGATATATATATATATATATATATAATGTCATTTGATGCAGTAATTCTGGCTTAGCTTTTATGACAAGCTTAAATATCTACCTCCCCATCACACACAGCGCCCCTAAATAAAAAGGAATTTCGATCACAGTAGGAGTTAGTGGTTTTAACCACTCTAAAAAGCAAAAATTCTACCAGGTTTCGGGAAATTAAAATAGTGTGCTATCAGATGTAGAAATGGAAAACTGTGACGTTTTGTTTAGCCGGACTCTCATTTCTGGCTGAAAACAGCGAACTTAACAGCTGCTCAAAAACTCGTCATTATGTAGAGAAGTCCTCCTTGGTAATGGGATTCTTGGTTGGCGGAAATGTTAATGTCTGCTGCTCTGTGTGTCTACATCCCAGCCAGCCGGGACACAGGACGGTGAATCTGCGTTTGGGTCGGACAGCAGCTCAGTTTTGGACTGGAAGCTGCCTGAATCCATTATTGTCACCAAAAGCCCAGCCCCCCCAACAACACGAAAAGCCCTTAGTGCCATCAGTGTGCAGGTGAGAGAGAAATAGATAAATAGAAAGCCGGATGGTTATCTAATGGAGGGTGAAAAAAAAAAAAAAGGAATGTCTTGCACCACCGTGGGTTGACGGAATAAGGACGAGGGGAGGATGTCAACTCATGCATTTCTACTGCTGAGGAAAATGTCTTCACAGTAGAAGGACGGATTTCTTTTTAATTTGACCGTGTTAGTCATGGATATTATTCTTCCATAGGTTTGTTGACTTTAGATACCGTTTTGTCAAACTTAAAAACGTTTAGATTACATTACAATAAATTGCCTTCAACTTTCTTTTCTTGGACAGTTTGAAGAAGAATAGGTAGAAACCCACTGCAGGAAATGGCTGAGACACTGCCATCCAGTGGCCGTATGCCCTCATTGCACAATTAACTTGATTTACAAGAAGGAATTTTCCCACTTGCGACCAAGTCATGGTCGCTGAACTTGTATTATAAGAATATTGTTGCCGTTGAAAGGTCTCACAGTCCCACATAAAATGAGGTTGCATCATTTTCTTAGAGATGTCGCCATTGCAAAGGTGGTCAGTGGCCAGGAGTAAAATAAATTGAAGTTGAAGTAACTGTGCAGAATAAACGGTCACCTTATCAGTGCTGCCTGCGTGCCTGTCTCTCTCCCGCTCTCTGCCTCTGCTCCAGAAGAACGAAGACAAAATGGACCTGGGCTACATGACATCAGAGAAAGCCTACAGGATCGTGTTGGCCGGCGATGCTGCCGTGGGAAAGTCCAGCTTCCTGCTGCGCCTCTGCAAGAATGAATTCAAACTTAACTCCAGTGCAACTCTGGGTGAGCTGGACGAATTGAAACCAACTTTTTTCTTGGTTTGTCACTGTAACATTTATATAAAAAAAAAATCTTGTGTTCTCCTCTTTTACCTGTTTTTCCCCATGAAATAATTGCTTGGAGGAAGTGGCAGCTGTATGATTACCGATGAACTTCTGCCCCCTGTTCACATGAGCTCATTGCCGACATAAATATACGGTTCATCTGACAAGATGGTGCCTCTCAGCAAGGCCACCATCACCGTTGTTTGAAACTATTAGAATATTCAACTGTTAACCAACTTAATATTACGAGATGTCCTCTGTTGGGTTCAGGTGTGGATTTCCAGATCAAGACACTCACTGTAGACGGAGAGCCTGTCTTGCTACAACTATGGGACACCGCAGGACAAGAAAGGTGTGTGTGAGGGTTCTAAATATTACAGGCAATACGACAGGCAACATGTGGACCTAGTTTGTGTATTTTTTCACAACACACCATTTCTTCAGACTTCTTCAGGTTTCCGCGTGCCTTCTTTGTATTCGCCGTGCGTCTTTCTGTGCGACAACCGCTGTCTCCCTTCGCGTCAGGTTTCGCAGTATCGCAAAGTCCTATTTCCGCCGGGCAGACGGCGTGTTGCTGCTGTACGATATCACCTGTGAAAAGAGCTTCCTCAATGTTCGAGAGTGGGTGGACATGATCGAGGTAATGCCCTTCCCTCTTCTGATAAATCGTTTTCTGACGGAAACTGTGTTCATTTGAACGTCGGACTAAGTGATCTTGTCTCTCTCTTTTTACATGCAGCAGATGTGTAAGTGTTGATTGCAAGGCATGCACTGATTGTGTGCTGCCTTTTCCCGTGTGCACGTTAAAATGCGGTGGCTCGTCTGTCGTGGGTTGTGTGATATAATTCATCCATGTTTGTACACACTGTGAAGCTTAACGTCATAGTTCCCATTCTCAATACTGTATTTTACCTTAGCCAATTAGCGCTGACCTTCTTTTCCTGTTTTCGGGCGTGCACAGCAGGATGCGTCTCCGGAGGATATTCCCATCATGCTTGTGGGTAATAAGTGTGACCTTAGACAAGATGCATCAAACTGTGTTCCGACCAGCTATGGAGAAAAACTGGCCATGGTAATTACACACTCACATCCACTGTTTTCCGAATTCATTGTGTTTAATTATGCTGTAGGGTTACCAGTAAACTGATGAAGCAAGTCAAATGATTGATCATAATTCAGTGATTTATTTATTTTTTATTTTTATTTTTTTACCCAACAGACATACAACACACTGTTCTGTGAAACTAGTGCCAAAGATGGCTCCAACATCCTTGAGGCTGTGCTGCATCTGGCCAGGTGAGATCCCACAACTGTGTAAAAAATCCATTAGTTAGTCACGGAAAACACTGAGGAGCACAACTGAAGGAAAATGGGGAAACAATTATAGGCAATTATAGAAGAAAAAAATGGTTTTGATGGGAATGCGATGACATTGCTTACATTTATTGTAAAATAAAAACAAAGGCGAAATTGTATAAGAATGAATACATATAAAATATATAAACAAAGTTAAAGACTTGGTGCGGCAAAATGTTTTGCAAAGTTCACGGTATTTTCAAGTCCTGCGAAAACAGAAATTTGGGGCTCCTAGAATCTCGTCCACTTTTTCATTTCCTCTCCCTCCTCACAGGCAGGTGAAAGAACATGCTACCTTAAATCAAAAGAATCACCATCAGTCGCTGCCCAGCTTGGATGCTCCCAGGAAGAAACCAAACCTCTCCTGTTGCACCTGATCAAACTCATCATTTTCTAGACGTCCACATCTGATTTAATGTGAACTCAATGTGCAAATGAGATGGAATCTCTGCATTGGGATCAAATGATCACAAACAATTACTGTATGGGTTGAGTAAGCAAAGTAATGTGGGGTCCGAGCACCCACCTCTTAACGTTACTTTGGATTTCTTCTGTTAGTCAGGGTTATTTCAAATAATAATATACTGAGCTTCATTTCTGCCTCAGCTTCAAGTTGAACGGATATTTTAGGAATATGAGAATGTTTAAGTCAGTGTAAACTTTTCTTTCTTTCTGTGACAGTTACGATATATGATATACACATATTTGCACTTCTCACTTGATATGATTTGTACAGTTAGCTCAGACTGACATTGTATGAAGACGATCCAAGCTAATCACGACATGAGAATTAAGACTGTTAACCTGAGAAGTTTTGGTCCTGCCCCTGCATGGGTCTCCTTGAGGTACTCTTGCTTGCTTCCACCGTAAATTACAATAGTTGCCTGTTCTTGTGAATGTGAGTGAAAATGGCCGTTTGTCTCCATAGATGGCTGGGCTGTAATAGCGGTTGGCCTGTCCAGGATGTACCCTTCATCTGTGCTAGTGCTGGTTTGAATTGACATCTGGAGCATGTGGTTTACTGAAAATGAAAGTTGAGTGGGTTGTTTGCACCCTGACGTGGAGACGCAGAATAGTGAGTGAGAGAGCTCCTGAAGTTTTTTATTTTTTATGTTCAGTCTATGATGCAATTTGTGTTTATGACACTAAATGCTGATACACCAACCCATCATCTTTATTATATTACCCACAGTGTTACATTTCTATACATTTGTCTTCCCGCGGAGGATGGCATTGTGTTACAGATTTTATATTTTTTAAGTGGAGCATACGGCAGATCCTTTCCAATTTGCACAAATGCTTGAAATAACTTCTGTCATGTTATCATCTGGTATGAGTTATGAAAATAAGGTGGCAGAGCCAATATTTTTAGCCCTCTAAAACGGTACATCACTGTAGTCTGTTTCAACGTGTACACATGAGCTTGATAAATTGCCACTATTAATATTGTGTCTTATGTCCGTCTTATTTGTTGGTTGAAACTGAAGTCACATTGTCAAAACTCTTCACACATTCAGCAAAACTGAAATCTATGTGGAGCAAACAGTTTTCAGAGTTCATGAACTCCTTTCCAGCACCTACAAAACACTACACTTTTTCCAGAACATTTCACTGCTAACACGCTTTGTTCAAAGCAGTTAAAAACACCATCAAAGCAGAATGATAAACAATCTAAATTCCTGTTGTAACCAAACTGAAATCTATTGAAAAATAAAAGTAAATATTGAAAACACAGCTGACTTCACTTCGTAGCTGACGACCTACCCAGGTGACCTGTGATTGGCTAAAGTGCCCATAGAGGGCAGAAAGCAAGGAGACGGCTTGTGTTCTTTTTAGAAATATGGATTAAAGAGAAAAGATTGGTGGAGAGAGAAGAGTGACAGGAAGAGGGAGAAGAGCAAGAGAGGTGTGGTCTGTGGTCTATGAAGAGATGAGGCCCACATTAATTCACCATGTGGTGAATCATGGAATCTTTGCCAGTTTAAGGGAGCAGCCAAACCTGGAGTTTTGCATCAAAATCGACAACAGGTGAGACATGCATCCCTTAACTATTGAGCTACATTTTACAGTACAGTACACTATGTTTATATTTTAAATCCACTGACATTTTTTTATATATATATATTTTCTTGTGTCTTATATTAGTGTATCTAAGAATCATACGTTGCATCCTACAGGAGAGAGAGGCCATTTCTATTAGATACCCAAGAAACTGCTTTTTTTATATTGACATTGATTAGTTTGGTATGTCGTCCAAACTTCGACAAAAAACGTCATAGTATAGAATGTAGTCCAAAACGTCACTTCAAAACACTCGAAACTCGCACAGTAACATCGGCAGGGCCTACAAATAGGGTAGATGCGAAAATAAAGTGAAAAAGTGAAAATGTCATAGTATATTATGTCATCAAAAGTTCCAAAAAATGGCAAAAAAACGCCTTACTATTGCCCTTATGTCGGCCAAAAAGTCAAAAATGTCAAAACACTCGAAACTCGCACAGTAACATTGGCAGGGCCTAAAAATAGAGTAGATGCGAAAATAAAGTGAAAAAAGTGAAAACGTCATAGTAAATCATGTCGTCAAAAGTTCCAAAAAATTGCAAAAAAACGTCTTACTATAGCCTTATGTCTACCAAAAAGTCAAAAATTTCAAAACACTCGAAACTCGCACAGTAACATTGGCAGGGCCTAAAAATAGGGTAGATGCGAAAATAAAGTGAAAAAAGTGAAAACGTCATAGTATAGCAGGTCGTCAAAATTTCAAAAAAATTGTAAAAAACGCCTTACTATAGCCTTATGTCTGCCAAAAAGTCAAAAATTTCAAAACACTCGAAACTCGCACAGTAACATCGGCAGGGCCTAAAAATAGGGTAGATGCGAAAATAAAGTGAAAAAAGTGAAAACGTCATAGTATAGCAGGTCGTCAAAAGTTCAAAAAAATGGTAAAAAAACGCCTTATTATAGCCTTATGTCGGCCAAAAAGTCAAAAATTTCAAAACACTCAAAACTCGCACAGTAACATTGGCATGGCCTAAAAATAGTGTAGATGCGAAAATAAAGTGAAAAAAGTTAAAACGTCATAGTATATCATGTTGTCAAAAGTTCAAAAAAATTGCAAAAAAAACGCCTTACTATATTCTTACGTTGGCAAAAAAGTCAGAAATTTCAAAACACTCGAAACTCGCACAGTAACATCGGCAGCGCCTACAAATAGGGTAGATGCGAAAATAAAGTGAAAAAAGTGAAAATGTCATAGTATATCATGTCGTCAAAAGTTCCCAAAAATTGGCAAAAAACGCCTTACTAAAGCCTTATGTCGGCCAAAAAGTCAAAAATGTCAAAATACTCGAAACTCGCACAGTAACATCGGCAGGGCCTACAAATAGGTTAGATGCGAAAAATAAAGTGAAAAAAGTGAAAATGTCATAGTATATCATGTTGACAAAAGTTCCCAAAAATGGCAAAAAAACGTCTTACTATAGCCTTATGTCGGCCAAAAAGTCAAAAATTTCAAAACGCTCGAAACTCGCACAGTAACATCGGCAGCGCCTACAAATAGGGTAGATGCGAAAATAAAGTGAAAAAAGTGAAAACGTCATAGTATATCATGTCGTCAAAAGTTCAAAAAAATGGGCAAAAAACGCCTTACTATAGCCTTATGTCGGCCAAAAAGTCAAAAATTTCAAAACACTCGAAACTCGCACAGTAACATCGGCAGCG
>JAFBJU010000111.1:2419659-2436154 GCA_016785305.1 Colistium nudipinnis | reverse complement strand
TGTTACTTACCTGTGGCACATAACAGGTGGTGGCAATAACTAAATCACACTTGCAGCCAGTTAAAATGGATTAAAGTTGACTCAACCTCTGTCCTGTGTCCTTGTGTGTACCACATTGAGCATGGAGAAAAGAAAGAAGAACAAAGAACTGTCTGAGGACTTGAGAAGCAAAATTGTGAGGAAGCATGGGCAATCTCAAGGCTACAAGTCCATCTCCAAAGACCTGAATGTTCCTGTGTCTACCGTGCGCAGTGTCATCAATAAGTTTAAAGCCCATGGCACTGTGGCTAACCTCCCTAGATTTGGACGGAAAAGAAAAATTGACGAGAGATTTCAACGAAAGATTGTGCGGATGGTGGATAAAGAACCTCGACTAACATCCAAACAAGTTCAAGCTGTCCTGCAGTCCGAGGGTACAACAGTGCCAACCCGTACTATCCGTTGGCGTCTGAATGAAAAGGGACTCTATGGTAGGATACCCAGGAAGACCCCACTTCTGACCTAGAGACATAAAAAAACCAGGCTGGAGTTTGCCAAAACTTACCTGAGAAAGCCAAAAATGTTTGTCTGGTCAGATGAGACAAAAGTAGAGCTTTTTGGGAAAAGGCATCAACATAGAGTTTACAGGAAAAAAAACGAGGCCTTCAAAGAAAAGAACACGGTCCCCACAGTCAAACATGGCGGAGGTTCCCTGATGTTTTGCAGTTGCTTTGCTGCCTCTGGCACTGGACTGCTTGACCGTGTGCATGGCATTATGAAGTCTGAAGACTACCAACAAATTTTGCAGCGTAATGTAAGGCCCAGTGTGAGAAAGCTGGGTCTCCCTCAGAGGTCATGGGTCTTCCAGCAGGACAATGACCCAAAACACACTTCAACAAGCACTAGAAAATGGTTTGAGAGAAAGCACTGGAGACTTCTAAAGTGGCCAGCAATGAGTCCAAACCTGAATCCCATAGAACACCTGTGGAGAGATCTCAAAATGGCAGTTTGGAGAAGGCACCCTTCAAATCTCAGGGACCTGGAGCAGTTTGCCAAAGAAGAATGGTCTAAAATTCCAGCAGAGCATTGTAAGAAACTCATTGATGGTTACCGGAAGCGGTTGTTCGCAGTTATTATGTCTAAAGGTTGTGCTTGTCCGGCCCATTTTTTATGTTTTGTGTGGAATTATATCCAATTTGGCTTTTTGACAATTCTTTTTGTGGTTTTCCATTGAAGACAAAAGAAATGTCATTTTAATATCAAAGCATTTGTAATTGCAATCATTTTCTGGGAGAAATTAAGCCTTATCTGACAGAATTGCAGGGGTGCCAATACTTTTGGCCAGCACTGTATAAACAATACAGTCTTTGGCTTTTCTATAACAACACATTTCCAAAATCTTTTAAAAGTCACAATTTGCACATATGGTTCCAAATTGGCTCGCGTGATTCATATTAGAGTTTTAACCATTTGAATGTATTTATTCATGTTCTAGCCTGATTGAACAACAAAATCAACAGGTAGTGATAGTGATAGCTAGAGATAAAGATACTAGGTATAAAGAAGAAGTGCTAAACATTAATGTACCTCTTTGTTTGTGTTGTCTTGGCTTGAGGGCTCAACATTCCTGGTCTCAATAGGCACAGGCACCTAGAATATTATTTGTTGTAATTAGCAAATAATATGCAATGATATGCAATAGGAAAACACAAACATTTTCTTAAGGATACACTACATGTAACCATTGTTATTCACATATGTAGTAAAAAACAAGTTTACTGGGGACAATTCACAAAAAATAAATATGTGATATTGGTTGAAGTAGTAATGATAATACCTAAAAGTTATTGAGAAACATTATTTGACCCTACAGTTGTGTTACATACTTGCAATCTCCAAGGGCAGTCTACACCACCGTAGTCATATGTTATTTCTTGTCCACTTTGTATGTCATCTAAGGCAAACAAACATAAGTGTGGCTTCCCATCCACATCCACTTTTTTCATTTTACAGTTGGGCTGTTGGTGGTCATCGTTGACGAGCCGCCCAAATGACCCATCTTCTCTTGAAGCATCGATACTTATAAATGAACAAAACAAAAGAAAAGAGGAAAAAAATTATCAATATAAACATTGTAAATATTCTAACCTCTATTTGAGTTCAATCAATTTTAATACAGGGTAACACTGTAACATACTGAGCCTACTCAGCATACTGAATATCACATACATCTGATGGATTTTGCATACTTTAATACACTAGGGTGAATGGCCCTGCCTTTTTTAAATGTTTTTGGTATGTTTCCCTCACTAACAAAAATGTTGGACACCCCTGGCATAGGGAGTAAAATTAAAATGACATCTTACCACCATGTCTTCCCATGCCACTTAAATGAAAATAGAAATCCAGCACATGAAGGATGATCAATTTGTCTTCTCTGGGACTCTGTTTCATTAATAAGGTCTCCTCTGTATTCTAAAACAAAATCTCCTGCGGAGAACTGACCGAGGGCAAATATACCACGTCCTGCAAGACAAAATATGCATTTTCAAATAAAGAAGACTTTACAATGACACAACATACAACATAATGATAAATACAACCTCTGACATTGTCTTACCCTTCACTGCATCAATGTATTTCCCCTCTAGTTTACTGGTTTTGTCTGTATTTGATCGGACATGCTGAAGGGCATCTTTAAGGGGAATGACCCTTGGTGGCATTTCAATCTGCAAAGTAATGTTACAAACATTATAACTTTGGATTTAGCTTCATATAAATTACAGTGGCTCATTAATTATTTTACTGCCGTAAAAAAAATGTAATTTGTCTTGCTTCAGACATTTTAAAAACTAATGAATGACATAATTCAAGAGAGGGGGTAAATGAGGAGGATAAAGAAGGAAAGAGATACAAAAGGCAGAGGAGGGAGGATGAGGAAGAGCAGACGGAAGAGCAAGATGAGAATTATTTCACAACTATCACTTTTTAATTTCACTTAATCATAACATATTATTATTTGAATATATCCAGCATGGTCCCCAATAGTGACACTTGTGTGCATGTGTGTGTGTAGTGGGGGAGGGGGCGCACACACCCTGTGTGCCATGTTTAATTTAATTGATGCAGTCTTTAGATGATGATAAAACAAATAAATGAACAACTCTTGCAGTATAAATGAAAGTATTAAACTAGCTAACTTTTTTGCTACTTACATAACATGTGCTGTCTCCTTCAGTTAGTGTGATGTCGATCCCTGCAGTCTGTCTTCAGACTTTTAACTATCTGCACCTGGACCGAGCTGAGAAGTCAAGCTAGATAGGGATAAACATACTGTCAACTTCCTGTGAGATTACAAATTAAAAGCCCGTCAGCGGAAACACACAGTTAACACACAGGAACAGCTTTGCCTTTTCCAGTGTAAAATAGTTTTAGGTTAAAGAGCTATTACAAACTGCAAACATCTGAAGATTAGAGCTAGTAGCACTAATTAATGTATAACGTTTAATGGAAACATTATTTTAGTTGGTATGGGATAAATGTTATTTAACATTTTTCTGAAAAAAATGTTAAATGGTAAATGTTAAATGTTAACCCCCCCCCCTCCAGAAGATCAACAAAGCTAGTTAACTAAACATCATAATGCACAATCTGAGAATGCCTTCAGATGCAGGACTGCTTTGATCGCAGAGAATGGGATTTATTTAATCAATTGGATTTGGAGAAATAGACTGAAACTGTGCTTTTCTACATTCAAATCTGTGCAGACACAGATCCGGGTGTTACCCAACTAGAAAACCTAGATGACAAGTACTTAAAAGCTATTTTGGAGGTCATAGGTCAGACAAAGCACAGTTGCAAGTGTTTTTATTATGATCTTTCATCCTACACACAAATAAATTAACCGTCCCAAACTTAATGGCACTCTTTAATATGTAAATAATTTAATTTATAATTGATACAAATAGTTTACTCATGAACAAGCAACGTCAATAAATCAATATTTTAATGCTTCGCAACGGTGACTGTGATTAATTAAACTAATTGTTCACAAAGCACGTCATTGTTTATACACATTTGAATACTTTGAAAGTCCTAATACGTTTATCAATAAAAACATTAAAATATAAAAAATACAATTTGAAATTAATTAATGACTTAATATAATGGAAACTATGTTTGAATTTGTTAGACTAGCTATATGGGTTATCAAACTATCTATTTTTACAGTATTTCATAAATAAGACAAAACTACTTACCTTGTGGATAGCTTAGTTTCTCTCCTTAGCTTCTTAGCTCCAACATCCACATACAAATCACATTGCTGCTTCAATTAATACTAAAAATGTCATACACTCTAAAACCCTTCCTAATGGGGACCAGGAAGTGGGCGGTACCGAACCATATTTGAAGTGTGTGTGTGTGAAAAGCAGCGAGTGCACTAACATGCTCCATCCTCTGGAGGTGCAATTTTTTCACACACTCACACACATTTGCACCGAAAAACATGGTTTTTGGGCCTTAGCTAAAAACGTCATAGGCACCTTTATAATGACTCCAGTGATCATTTAAAATGATAATCCTTTAGGGGACCTGGTTTTTTGTCCCCAAAGCTTCATAGGTCCCCATGACGTGACTGTATAAACAGACGCTTGTCCCCACGAAGCGATAATTACCAACTCACACACACACACACACACACACACACACACACACACACACACACACACACACACACACAAATTGGTGCATAAAGCCGTCTGGCTCTTTCAGTATTTCACCCCAGGTTGCTCTGATCTAATGGGAAAAGGGCTAAAGCTCAAAGGTGAAAGGTCATCTGTACAGGGGCTACTCTCTCTTTAGTCCTCGTTCCTAATTAGGCTTTAATCAAAGCTAATTAAGCTTTATTAACAGGCTATGGGGTGGGGGTGCTGAACCCAGTCCCATTAACAGGCTGCAGAGGGACATAGGTTGAGAGACGGTAGACTGGGGGAGGAGGAGAAAGACAGAAAGTAGTCTCCCGACCAGGATGATTCCATACAAGTGGCACTGTGGCAAATACAGTCAATATGACAGGGTGTCTTTTCCACGACTTAAAACCACCATGTTATCCTTTTGTTGAAGTGAAATAGTGTAATAGAATAAACAGACTCTTTTTAGGAGATGCAACAGCAACATGTTCACGTCTGCCATTCCTTGGGAATGTGTGTGCTCACTGTGCATGTGTGCGTCAACATCCCTTTTGTAGTGTGACGTCCCCAGTGCGAGTCCCGGGCCACTGCAGAACTGTGGTCCAGAGAAAGGCCTCTTTGTGACCGTATGGGACCGCTCGGCCACTTCTGCTCTCTTGGCTCCCCCTCAAGCCCTGGCCGACCTCCAGATCCCAGAACGAGGCCAGGCCTCGCATCTCTGTAGTGCATCCCAGACAAAGAGCCTCTAGACTGGGCTGACTCCTACCCACCCACCATTCCTTCCCCTCTGTCACAAACAGAGCCAGCCAGCCATTTATGTTGACATCAATACCTTCCATTGATCCAAATGAAATTTTCCCGGTAATACATGATTTCCTATTCAATTAAGCGATGTGCTTCTAAGTCCATGCAAATACATTCTTGAATGATTAGTTTAGGACGTATTGCTGTGCATTTACCCCTGTTTTTCTTGGAGGAAGTCTTTCTAAAAAACAGACGCATGTGTGTGAAAAGAAAAAAAAAAGCAAGAATGTGTTTTGAGAGGAGAACTGATTGTTTCCAGCAAAGGACATTTTGGAAAAATATTGAGTGCACGCACCAAATCTGTGTTTAATTGCTTTAACTTATTGGGTGATTTAATTTGGAAAACAGTCATAACCCAGAGACAACCCAAGCTGCATCCATGGGACAAAGGTCAGAGTTCAGCTCCCTCCTTCCTCTGAGGAGTGAGATGTTCCAGTGACTGTCTACCACTGCGTTAATGGACCTGTTTTGGATCAGTTTCAGTTTGTTCACGAGGGCTATTGATATTACTTTTGTAGAAATGTTGCAAATAAAAAGTTGCAATAATTTTGATGCAGAGTTTTATTATTATTATTATTATTATTATTATTATTATTATTATTATTATTTTAAGATGTGTGTGTTATTGATGCAAAGATGGCATTTCTTGGAAAGAAAACCTAGACCAGAGATTTTGGTTCCATAAAAAGACTTTACATAAGTTCATATGTGACATCCTGCAGGGTATGTTCAGTTTGCTCACTAAAGCCTCATAAACAATGCCAAAGCATCTCTTGAACTATGTCCCAAGGTACCAACCTGTAATTTACATTTATTATATGATACACTTTGATTTTTATTCCGACTACAGCCTGAAATTCATCACCCCCCAGCAGTGATATATTCAAGAGAGTTCCTTCAAACGCTCAAACATCTGGATTGAACAATGCATTTATAGAGTGGATTCCCCTCTTGACGTATGGAGCCCCTCTCCACTAGAGGAAATAAGCTTGCTGCTGAATGTTTTACCACCTTAGTTGGGGCTGCACATAGCTGCACCTAAATTATTTGAAACCAAACCAATAATTACCGTGTCACTCACTTCACACCTCAGGTGTTGCAAACAATTTTTCCCCCTCAACTGGATGATTTGCTTCATCATGCTTCAGTGTCCCCCTGAGGTTTGCTGGCTCCTATTTTCTGAATAATTTGCCCGAATACATGACCACACATGGAGCAGAAGCTTAAGGATGCAACCACATCACATCAACCTGATGCTCCTGATGCAGTGCCCTTGAGCATGAGGTCTCGGGGCTCCAGGTGCGAGTAGGGGAAACCAGATGAAGTGCAAGAACTGCATTACCGGGCAGTGCTGCGGCAGTGAGTGGCAGACGCATTAAATCCAGCCACAGCTGGCAGGACACTGAGCTTCCTAACACTGATCCCCAGGAATGTGAAGGAATTCATAAAGAAGGACACACACACACACACACACACTGTAGCAAGAAGCAGGAGGACAGACTCCCAGGGAACTCTGTTTGCATGCCCTCCTTTTGGTCTCATAGCAAGTCATTATACCCCTTTAACCCCTTAGCGTGATATGTCAGTCTTGCTCTATGCACACAGTACAATATGGCCTGTGTATGTATGCTTGTGTGGGTGTGCGTGGTTGTGTGGCTGCGTGCATGTGCTCCACAGGTGGAAGGGTTTTTCCCCACTGTAATGCCGCCTGCCAAATAGACCTGTACATCTGGTTTGGTTTTATTCATTTGTTAAAGCAAGCTTAATCACACATTAAGAGCAGAGTCCTCTCCAAACCTTCATTAATCACATGTTTAGACACCGATGCATGCTTTCACACAGGCTTTCTGAACACGCACGCCCGCACACACACACACAAACCCCTCTGTGCAGGGCTCTGAGGCACAGAGTGAGTGATGGAGGGAAAACCGCCCAACCCCCACAATCACAATTCCACACCTTTAGTGTCCTTGTCAGGCCCGTCAGACACGGCTGTCTGTGGATATGGGCAAGGCAGGGGCTTGTTATGCTGTGTTGTAGGGGGATAGGGGTATAGGCTCACCCCCACATCCATTCTCCGTTCCACCAAACAGGTTTTCTCATCCGTCATGCCCCCCCATCCCTACAAGCAGGCCCGAGCTCTCCCCTGCCACCTCTGAACCTCAAAAAGAAAACAGCCATTCAGTTCCAAAGTTGAAGGAGGTGGGGGATGACAGAGGAGGAGACTAATGCAGAGAGATGAATTTTAGTTATACACGAACTAGGACAGACCACAACCATCCGCTTACGCCCCTCTGACAAACGCAGGCCTCACTGAAAGTGTGTCTTCGCTAGGGAATGAAGATTTGTGCTAAAAATAGAACATCTGGTGGTCATTTAGTACATAATAACCACAGATACAGTACATATGCACTTAGCAAATACAGGGACAAAACACACAGATCCTGGTTAATGTTTCTCCCATAGTTTTCTTGAAAACCATCTGAAACTCCTCTTAGACCACAATGGGACACCAATGTCCTCAGAGAACTCCAGGCTAAGAAAATTTAAGATATATAACATATCGTGCACACATGGCATACACACATGATGTATGACATTTAAAAGAATAATTTTTCTATTGTATAGCATGCACTGCCTGCCAGCTTCAACCGACTCAAATAGAAAAACTGAAAAAGAAAGAAACCCAGTTGGTTCCACTTATTAACCCAAATGAAGTGAGATTATATTACCAGAAATGGTAGGAACATCAGGTTTTGCTTAGAGCTTGGCCCATACAGCAAGGACAGCAGAGAAAAATGGTTCAAAACAGACCCTGACTCAGTCAATGATCTAACCAGAGAGCAGCGTGTCACAAGTCATACACTCCGTTTCATCAGAATTGACCAAATCCATAAAATTGTACGGCGCAGAAGGAGTCAGGGAGACATGGTGTTTTGAGCAAATCCGGTGAGGAGAAGGAAGACATTTGCCTGAGTAGAATTTCGTGTGGTGATTAGAGTTATACCTGTTGGCTTCAGTATTCTCTCAGCGAGACAGTGTCTGCTGTGATTAGAAAAAGTAGTGGCGATATATTGCTCCGGGAAACCTGTTGGATACCTTAAGTCATTTCTGCACTTACAAATGGTTGTCATGTTAGAAATAGTTTAACATTTTGGAATACTTGCACAGTCGCCTACCTGCCAAAAGTGAAAAGATCAGTATTACTTTCATACCTGCCCAATTACCATCGGTGTGAAATAAGAGTTTGCATAAAGAGCAGAAACAAGGAGAGACACAAAGCCCAGCCACCAGCTGAATCTATGGCCTACACCCTTTCATTGAATGCTGCGTTTTGCACAGTCCCGCAGTCCCAAGCAAAAGTTTGCACGCTTTCAGAATTTACATCGACACACGCAAGCTGAAGAATGCAAATAGTTTTTTCTTTTTTTTTCAGCTTGTCAACCAACTAGTCACAAGTCAGAAGGCTTAATGGATTGCTGATTTACGGCTACAACCCAGTCCAGGTGTTTTTGTATGTTGTTTACTTTAAGTTCCACTGAAGAAGGAAAGTTGATCGGGCCGAGTGGCACAGCTAAGTGCACCATGGCTCCTAATGGCTTCTAAATGCGGGAACTGAAACAAATCAGTGATTGGTGGTAATGGGGGTTATGTGAATGTTGGGAAATGACGCTACAGTGTTTTTGGTGTGTGTGTGCGTGTTACATGCATGATTATATTCAGGAACAACCTTTAGTTGGCGTACATTTGCTCATAATTTGTGCTTATGGCCTTCACTCTTGTGCGCTTTTAACATACCTTTTTATGTGTAATTACACTCATGCGTGACCCTCCATTTCTTTCTTTTAATGGCCTGTGTGTACATGTGCGTGTGTGTGTGTGTGTGTGTGTGTGTGTGTATTCTCCAAGTCAAATGAGGAGTTTGTATGTTGGTGTGGCTGCCCTCCTTTTCCTACGGGTCACCTGCTTCCAGGGGCAACATTCCCTCATATTCCCTCGTTTGGAGGCCATTAGAGAGGAAATGGGGCCACCAGCTATCTGACCTTCTCCCCCTCTCCCGTCTCCTCCATCTCTTCCCAAACTCCCCCTAAGCTCTCAGCATCCCGTCATCACCCCACCTCCCCCCGTCCTTCTCTCTGTGTTTTCACAGTGTTAACAATCAAGCCGTGGCCCTGAGTGTTCCGGGGGCCTAATTGGGCCGACCGCTGGCGTTGATTGTGATGGATGGAGGGGGGCTGGAGCTGGGGCCCGCTGCGGATGATTCTTTCATCTGCATACTCTGGCTTGTTGCACAAGAAGGGGATGGAGAAGATGCAAGACTTCTGGGGAAATGGGTGCCAAGCATCCAAATTAAGGCCTCTGAGCCTTAGTTTAGAGCAGGGGTGTCAACTCATTTTTGTCACGTGGGCCGAACCAGAAAAATATATAGCATAACAACCTATAGATAATAATTTTTAAACTTTTCCATTTGGTTCAGTAAAAAGCATGGGTACATTCTGAAAATGCTGACCTGAATAATATTTCTCCAATAGGACACAACTTTCTTAGCATAACATTCATGATTGTGTCTAAAATATATTATTAAAATAAATAAAAACAAGCAAACATCATTGCACTCAGATGGATCGAAAATGTTCTACTGCAGGAATTACACAGAAAAGTGCTTCTATCACTGTTAAATTATAATTTACGGAATGTAAGCGAATGATCACTGTTTTGATCGACAGTCCTAGTGACATATGCCGGCTGAGTTAGTGGGGGAAGTGTATTCTGATTGGGTGGATGTTCTGGGGGCGGGAGCTAGAAAGAGGAGCGGGGAACGGGAAACTAAATGAAAGAGCCCTTGGTTCGTACGTGTATCTGCTTACACTTTGCAAAGCCGTCCCGCGGGCCGGAATGGACCCTTTAGCGGAACGGTTTTGGCCTCTGGGCCTCATGTTTGACACCCCTGGTTTAGAGGATTACTCCACTGAAAATCTAGCATTTCAATAAAAAATTATCTACCTCCAATTTCAAATAGTTCTGTAGCTCTTGCATTGTTGAAGTCTCCTTTGTGGACGCAGGCCACTGTAATCAACTCAGATTCATATCAGTTAAAATGGCTTCAACTGGCAACCCAGAGTCAGGACAGTAAGCAGTAAGCACTCCCTCTCCTTAGTCAATGTCTTCAGTACAACAAGCCTGTTAAGTAAAAACCTCCCAAAGGTATAACATATCACAGATGTAAAAAATAATCTGTTTGATGATATGACAGCACTGTGGTAAAGATTTGGATTAAGTTGAAGCAAAGGGCAGCATCTTGAGGGTAAAAAACAAGTATTTTTCAGAATAGGGAACATTGTCTGTGTTTAAACTACTCAGGTTAGGGGAATTTTGTTGCAATGGGTCCAAGTATTAAAAATGTGGTTAAAGTTACCAAAGGATGGTGTCCATGTTTAAAAAAAAACATTGTCTTTCAATGAGAAAGAACACACTTTTTTTTTTATATATATAAAATCGAATGTTTTCTACCTAACCAAGTGACCTGACCTATTCCTGATGAGGAATTTGTTGCTCTGTGACAAAGTCCCCTGGATTTTCCCTTTGCTCCCATTACAATAAGTGAGGCAACCTGAGATGTATGAAACTATATACTGTATACTGGCTAGCAATTACCTATGTTGCCTTTCTTCTTCGATATACAGCCTCCCTTTTCACATTCCAAACAATCCTCACTTTGACACGGAATCTGGGAATATCCCACCTGTGATGCAGCTTAGGACGTTCTGTGGAGTTATATGGAAAATCAATGAAATGGCCTTAGAAAAATGTTGATTCACCATGAGCCACCAAAGTTGTCCCTGGAACAGACTCTTCAAGTCCGCGGATCTGCTTAAGGTTGTTCTAAAGGTCTGTTCGTAATTCTTAATTCTTAAGAGATTGAACACAATCAAATGATTACAGTCTGAAAGTGCTCATTTCCCCTTTGAATATCATTTCACGCAGATATTACTTTTTTGTAGTACCCACCTTCTCTCCCGAATAACATTTAGAGCTCTTAACCTCTGTCCAGGGACTGAACCTGTATTGCATCATCATAGCAGGGATTACAGGCAGTAGCACCAAACTGGTTCTCCCTTGCCATTTGTTGATCATGTGCCTTTTGACTGTTGATACACTTCCTGTACAAAAAACTGAACCGTAAGTTGCTCACGACAAACTCTGATGCGTACATATGAATGCATGGCCAGTAGGCTTCCATTGCACTTTCAAAGAACAACTCATGTGTATCTCTCTGGCAGTGTACACTAAACATTTCATATGAAACAGGGTCTTATTATTTATCAAAACGAGCGCCACGGCCAGAGCCGGTGATTTGATCTGGCCTCATGCTACCAGATCAAGAGATGAAAGCAGAGCAGCATATTGGCCCTCTCTCTTTCTCTCTCTTTTTTTTGTTTTCCGTCGGAGAAGCCGGCTGTGGTTAGGTAATGAACTGTTTTTGAAACGAGGCCAGTCCTACCTGTGTTTGCGGAGCACTTAGGGCCATCGGCGGCTTGCGGCCCATTTGCTTATCTTTGGGGTGAGTAATGTATGTTTGTGTGTGTCTGTGGTTTCAGCCTGGCCCTGGCTAAAGTCATCAATCACCACAAATGTTGGGGCTGGTTAAGTCACTTAGTGCCAGAGGGGGTGAGGGTCCTTGAATGAAGAGTGGGAGAGGAAGGAGTGTGCATGTCAGAAAGAGATAGAGGAAGACAGATGTATGCATTCATGTAAATCCTGCCTGTGTCTGGGCTGCACCAGGACAGTCGTCCTCATTTGTTTAGTCAAAGTTGTGGCTGAACTCCCTGCTGCCTGATCCAATCAGCAATGGTTTGCATAATGTAACTGTCGACAACAGCGGCGCTGTGCAGCGAAGACAAGACAACCTATAAACAAAGCCAACAGAACAGCCCCAAAATACTCCTTGATCAGATGACCTTTAGACACACTGGTTAAATCATATCACATGCATCCAATAAACCTACTTCTCTTCAACCTGAGTGAACAGGGCTGTGGTGGAAAATGAGTCAATTTATATCCAGTTCCACATCTGTGGCAAACTCATAGACATTTTTAGGCCAAAACGTACTATCCCTGGTCCTCACAAATGGGCGTAGTGACATAGTGTGCTATTTCCAAGACTTTTGCAAATATTTACTTTTCAAGTAATCAAGTATCATTGATTTTTCTCCAGACGTTAATGATTTCCCCGACGGAAGGTAAAACATCATCTGAATTGAGGACGTAATTACAGGAATAATCTGCCAAAATATCCAATATCTCATACCCAATACGTTCCAACTTTATGCTCGATAAGCAAGGTTTTGAGCTTGCAGGGGCCAACTTTAGATAACTTTGATTCCCGGTAGTCAAATGCAAGTCATATGTCACAGCACAATGCACCAATATTTAAGTGTGTGTACATCATATTTCCATTTATTTTTCATCTTCATATTGTATCATGACACCCATTGAAAGAACTGCAGTGGTATGGTCCTCCCACTTCTGGCGGCGAGAGCTTAAACTGCAATCATTTTGATCTCCTGACTATTCATCTAGAGCCTAAATTAAACGTTTTCCTCACATTGGTTTATGATTAAATACCTGAAGAACTCATTCCCACCATGCGTTAGTGTTAAACCAACATGGGGGATCAGGGTAAGGATTACGCAGGCTAAACATCAATATGCTTGTAAGCATGTGAACATGCATTCCATTCAAGTTCAACCACCATAGCTCTAGACTCTATAAGTTATTTCCATACCAAACTTTACATCTGTCAGCATAGAAGTTGACCTAATTTAGCTTACAGCACCCATGTTTCTTTGCAATAATAACCCTGTATCCAAGGTTCAGAGTTAAGGTTTGGCACAGGCAGAGTTCAGATCCATGTTCATCAAAGGTTATAGTAATATCTGACCATCGTTGGCATGAGCATATTAGCAATAATAAAGAGATGATTTTACAGCATTGACTGGGGCAATGTTTGGGCTTTCTCATATTAAGTGCTCAGAGTGGAAGTGGTGCTGTAACTTTGAGATGTATATGTGGTATAACTCGATCATAGCTCTGATCCTTTTATGGAGAGGCTATTTGTTGAATGATCGGTCCCAGCAAGGGATTCTCAGCTGTGTCGTTAGCACAAGGACAGAGGCAGTAAATCACAGCAGTGGCACCAGGCAGGACACAGATATAACCATGGAAAATGCTGTGTATATATATATACAGTATACTGTATGTGTGTACGAAGTCTGTGTGTCTTTCCAGAAGATGATCTACATAATGGTTTCCCCCCCGGTTAGTGGCTCAATGAATATATAAATATATATAAATAATACTGAATAATAAAGATATTTGTCATGGGGGTGCTGTACCATTTAAGTCTAAAGTTTAAAGTGGCAGCTGCTTATCTTCTATTGTTAGCATTGTAGTCATTGTGATGTCTGCACGGCATCATTATACTATACTGTATGGCAAATACTCAAATAAAAATAGCATGGCTAATTGGGCTGAAGGCATCTTCTATATTTTCCATCGCTACAAATCAACCCAAATCTAGTTTGACAAAGCAGTGTTTTGCTTGTGGAAAGACAAACGACAGCATAATGACTATAACCATTCACAATACCTACTGTATATCAAATCTTTTGTGTCCCTGGTTTTTCCAGCTGTACTCCTGGTCTGATAACGTTCCCCGATCATCATAAATCACCCTCACCACCACCTCATCATTTATAATCAGATGCAAAATATCTGACAGAGGTAGAAATAACATAAGGTAAATAGTGAAATAAATAAGTTATTTTATAAAATATATTTCAAATCAAATCATAATGTGTTAATATATTCAAATTATATTTGTATAGCCCGTAATCAGAAATAAGATTTTGCCTCATAGAGCTTCTGTACAGTGTAAAATCCTCTGGCCTTAACCTTCAAAAGCGTGAGAAAAAATGGACAAAAAATCCCTTTAACAGGGAAACCACGCAGAAACCGCATACAGAACCACAAGTGAGGTATCCCTTTCCCAGGATGAACAGAATTGCAATAGAGCATATCTGAAAAAGAGAGAGAGAGATGTAGACAGAGCAGCAATGACGCTCAGCCAGTACTCTTCACCTTGACAGGTTATTGTGCATATATTCATTTAATATATAAAGTATATTACGCAACAGTATTTTAGTTTTTTTTTTACTGTATAATGATAATGAAAATCAGGCAGATGTAAAAATGACAAAAGTCTAAACGTGTGCTTTGGAGAAAATGTTCGACAGCAGGTATCCATAGGCCTGTCATCCTCTGCTTCCTATCCCCTGGCCTGCGGAGCTCCTTGGCTCTCATTTGTTCCATATCAGAGTCATATGAACTCTCATCACACGGGGATCTGTACGAAAACAAACAACCTGGCAGGGAAGCAGCTGTGCTGACGTCAAGGAAGGAGACGGCATCTGATCAAAAACACGCCGAGGCACCGAGATATGACGTCCGCGGAGAGGATTTTATTAATGGAAACCTGTGGCTCGAGATTACAGATTAGATTTCTGCATCCAGCGTTCAAGTGCTGTTGGGCAAGGCATTGTCAGAGGTCAGCAGTGCAG
This sequence comes from Colistium nudipinnis, assembly GCA_016785305.1. Classification (NCBI taxonomy): domain Eukaryota; kingdom Metazoa; phylum Chordata; class Actinopteri; order Pleuronectiformes; family Rhombosoleidae; genus Colistium; species Colistium nudipinnis. Next base: position 2,421,060 of record JAFBJU010000111.1, on the reverse strand, counting down.
GGCTGGGTAATCTCCCAGGTGTGAGCGTGTGCTGTTGAACGTTAATTGTACGCTGAGGTGAAGGGGGCCAAAAAAAAAGTGGGATGTTTCAGTGAAACAAAACTCAGTGTGAGGCTTAAGATCAGTGGAATCCCTGTGGTGGGCTGTAAAATGTGTATTATCATATGTGTGTGTTGTACGTGTGTGTGTACGTGATATAATCCAGACGCCTAACGACTCAACACTCTCAGCTTGTGGTGTTGATAGGGGCGAGCGGGTGGGGCCTGCGGGTTGGCCTGACAGGTCAGTCACCCGGTGGGGTCTTTCAGGAGGCCAGCGGTTGTTGACAGCGACACATACAGACAAACACACACACTACGCATTTTCCATTTTCAAAGTTTAAATCCAGACGTACGTATGCTACACTACTAAATAATGTAATCGGATATATATTATGTGCAAAGTCACTGACCTCCCTCCCCAAAACGCAAACATATTCAAACATCAAACGTCACCCTGTACCGGCTGCACGGTCTCCCTTTACCTCGCAGTTTACCCTCTGACCCCACCCACGTCCTCCCCTAGCACAAACACTCCCAGCGCCCCTGACCTTCCACTCTCCCCCAGCCCTCAGCAAAACGAGTTAGCTATTCCGTCGCCTTTCCCTCTGGCACATGCTTTGCTTCCGGTGGCTTTCTTCTTCTTCTTCTTCTTTAAGTTTTATGGTAGTTGGCATCCTTTGAGTTGTCTCCTCCACCTTTTGTTTATACCACTCCATCATTTCCTGCACTAGGACTTCTGCATGTGGTAGCCATTAAAACCAGTGTCATCATGACGCTGTGGTCAAACAACCCATTATCCAAATGTAACAGTCGTAAGATGAGTGCAGCACTTAGTGGTGATACACACAGCGGTTAAAGAACGGTGACTCTTTGTACATTTATAGAGGATTAAAATAGTTTAAAAAGGCATTTTTGGAAAATGTTGAATATGTATCCTACAGGATTTCAGACCCGATACTGATAAAAGACAAAATAAAAGCGCTATCTTACTTTTGTATACAACTCTGTAAACACCACTCCGCCACACACAGAAGCATCTGCCCACACATCCACGTGCACCCGCAGTGTTTCCCTGACCTGAGCCACATGACAGCGAGGGCCGTACACAAAGCACACCGCATCCCTATCATAACGTGTCCCTCCTCAAGACACCCAGGAGGATCCTAGTCTGTCATTGGATCCTACAGCCGCCTGCCTTTCAACTGCAGTGACATAAAACCTCTCTAATTAGCCTATTCAAGGCCAGTTATCTCAGCAGAGATGCTCTGTGACACACACACACACACACACACACACACACACACACACACACACACACACACACACACACACACACACACACACACACACACACACACAC
>JAFBJU010000111.1:2348697-2419627 GCA_016785305.1 Colistium nudipinnis | reverse complement strand
ACACACACACACACACACACACACACACACACACACACACAATAGGCCCCAACCTTTCCTTTCGGACCCTGGTTGGCGGTTGGGAGCTGCTGAATCCCACTAAAACTGCAGTCTGTGATTTTGTGTGTGATCTGCCCGCGAGGCGGGACCAAAGTGTGTAGACAAATATCATTGATGATGACTGTATGACTTTGTGTGTCTTTCTGTGCATGTGCACTTATATGCAAAAAACAATAATAATAAATGTTTGTGAGTCAGAACATATGTGCATGTCCACGGTGTTTGTGGGTGTGTGTGGGTTCAGTTTGTGTGTGTGTGTGTGCGCTGGGTGGTGTGTGTGTGTGTGTGTCTTTCAGTCGGTAGTTGGTTGGGTTCGCTTAGCAAGGCCTGTGATCATACATTGTTAAAGGCTGTGATTTTGAGGACACACACGTGTGCGCACATACACACAACAGTATTTGCTATGCTCACAAGCTTACACTCACTCAAACAGAAGCAAACCACACACAGTGACACATTCATTCCTGTCAGGATGCGTCATCCACTCAAGGTCAGGGAAGTTAAACTGAAAGTGGTAACAGGAGATACATTTGCAAAACACACTGTAATCTGCACCAATAATGTCATCATCATCCTGGACAATTTACATTTTGTGTACAATCTGTATCAATCTGTTTTTGTTGCAACTCTTTGGGGGGCAAGGCCAAGTCAGGTAACGAAACATGTGAATGAAAGCCTCAATTCCACTAAAACAATTGAGATTTCTTGTTCTTGGAGGTTGGAGGTTCTCTTCTTAGCGTATTATTCTCAACCATCTGATATTTTTACTTAACTGTACACCTTTTTTTAAATGACACTTAAAAAAGAATGTTATTATCTTACTGTTGCCAGTATTGTACAACAATATGAACAATATGATCGTATTTTTGTACTCTCCCTTGCTACATAATCTGAAACACTCCTCACAGCTTGGAACATCCCTCATAGTTTATGGGAAAAGTAACACACACATACCAGGTTTGCTTTTGCTATTTCGAGAGATCCCAAATAAGCTGCTATGAATATCTCTTCAGGCTTCATTCAGAAGAAAAAAAGGCTCTAAAACAAAATAAGACAGTGAAGTTAATTACAGTTTTATGGCACAAGCTTTAGTATTTTCATTTTTAAAACCTTACAATCCCTGTCAGTTGTGCGAGGGTCTGCAGGGCGCCAAAACGGCCAACCTCCTTTTCCCATGGATTTAAACTACAGGCTTCCACAGAAAATGACCACCTTAAGTCTGCCACTACCGCCCTGAATGGCGACAAGCACCCCGGAGACTCATGATTGGCAGGCTGGTGACAAATGCATGACTTGATTGGCGGCCGTAATTCAGGCTGTAATTTGTGAAGTGGTAATGTAGGTGACAGAGGAAATTTGTTGTGTGTGTGTGTGTGTGTGAGAAAGAAAAAATAGACATAAGAGTACAATAAACATTAAGGTTTAAGATACAGATTTTCTTCTACCTTTTTTTTCATCCCACATGACTCCATGCACTTCCCACCAACTTTGTCATCACACACTGGAAGCATGACACTAAGTCATTACATAATTTCCTATTGGATATGTCTCTACTTCCTGTAATGTGGGAGTTGGATATATAATAAGGGGGAATAATCCCCCTTATGAGGTGCCGATGATGGGTCTGGTTTTATACCCACAGCTCACAATTCAGGTCGTTATGTTACTGTGGTAACAAGGTCAAAGTTCAAACCTGATCTGGGGTTTCTGTGGATTTGTGCAAAGGGTTTAGTGTGTGCGTGCGTGTGCCTGTCTGTGCGTATTTTGAGCCCCCTGTCTTTCAGCACCCCAGCTGCTCAGCTATCTTCTGACTGCTGCCACAAAAAAATGAGGAGACACTTCCCCATTTCTAACCACCTCTCAGAAAAGAAGTAGTAACCCCAATTCGGATATACCCACATATACACACACACACACCTACACACACATGGCCCTCATGCCTATATACACGCACAAAACACTCCACCTGTTTTTCTTTTGCAATCCAGGGGTGCTTTGATGCATGGGAGTTAGGAGGCTGATGGGGGTGAGGCGGTAGCATTTGGATACAGGGCAACATGGCCCATGGGATCCATGGGTGTCAGGGCCACTTTGATCCTCGATACGGCTCTACATAAAGAGCACTCCTCACACCAACTTTCCCACACACCACCCCTCTTACCTCTCACCTCTGCCCTAGCCCCAGTGCTGATCCTCTGGGACAGATGAATCAGATCCTAGGGCAGGAAAAGCATGGCTCACAAGGTTTATCAGCTCTGATTATGACAGACCTGGAACACTATTATATAATGCATACTAAACTATAATGAATGGTTCGACATTTTCGGAAATATAAGGAACTCATTCTCATGTGATTTGGGTTGTTTTAGGGTCTATTTGTTGCCAGAGAGCAACAAGGGGTGCTAATCAAAATAGTATGGCTATCCCCACTATTACAATCATTATAAAAACTTTACAGCATGGCCACAGAAAATACTTGGCAAAAGCCAAGTACAAACATATATCAAGACACCTACTACTAACCCTCTATTTTAAATGAATAAACCAAAGTACAATAAATGGTGGATAACCATAGCAACCGCAATTCTCCTTTATGCTGTGTTGCCAAAAAATGACTCAATAAAATGGACCTAACCACACGTTACGACTTAAGCAAACTTTAGCTGACTTCAGAAAATATATGATAATTTAAACCTAGCCATTTATCACCCTCACCTTATATCACTGCATATTCACTACATACGTAATTGAAAGTTTATTTAACCCGATCCTGGTTGCACAAATACCTATGTGTCATACATTAGTACATATTGACTCCAACGATACCACACACACGCACACACACACACACACTTATGCAAAGGTAATTCAGTAACATTGGCGTGCCTGAGCATAATCAGATTTATGACTGCTCAGTTCATACAGAGTTGAACTGTGTTCAGGTTGAAACTAAAGAGGACTGATAAAAGTAACCACAGTGCAGAGAAGAAGAAACAGACACAAAAGAGAATAACAGAGGAAAGAAAGAGATGGACGGTAAAACCGAAAAAATTGGTTCGTGTTTGTGGGCTCCTGGTTTCAATGAAAGTCAAGACCAATGGATGTTTCGAAAAATAAAGAGGGAGATGAAGGAGGCATAGAGAGAGAGAGAGAGAGACAGAGAGAGGGATTGAGAGGAAAGCAGAAAGAGAAAGGGACACATAGTTCAGCATGAAGAGGACAGCAGGACGAACAGTGCATCCATTGTCCATGTGGCCTGGTTAACATTTTAATGAAGGAGCCACATCCATCGTTCTGCCACAAACTACACAATGACTCACACTATGATTAATTCTCTGCAAATACACTCGGACAGTGCCACAGTGCCCTGACATGAACATGTACGGACACACTGAGGAAATGCCAATAAAACACACACACACACACACACACACACACACACACACACACGAGCACATTCTCTCACACTAACCCTTACAACACAAACATACAGTACATCCATAGAGATTAATTTCTAAAGGATTCACATGTATTTTAACGTGGGTCTCACTCAGCTGGGAAATGCTGGTTTGGAATCATATCTATTACTATGAATATCTACACAATGTGAACACTTTCTCTTTTGCTGAGCTACAGGCCCAGACTTGGAGCTTAAACTGTATCTTGAAAACGAGCAATTATTGATATTTAACACAGCAAATAACAATGTGAAAACAATTTCACAAAGGAACCCCACTTGTTGTAGCTCCCAATGCAGATCCCTTCAGTTTTATGGAGGTTTACAGCAAGTTTCAGCCCATTGTTTAGCTGTGCAGACCACATGTATTCTGTTCTGGTTTACTCCCACTGCTCATTTTCAACCACAGCACGCAGCTGTTTTCATTGAAAGAACTCTAAACCAGAAACCGTCCAGTACACCAACTACTCCGACACAAAGGGACACAGTTAGTGACCATCAAAATAAAAATAATAATAATACTAAATTGAACTTTTACATAGAGAAGTAACAGGATAAAAAAAACAACAATGAAAATAATAAAGGAAATGAATATTGGAGATTATATGAATTTAGTGGTAATAAGGCTTTGTGAACAGGTGGTTTTGAAGAGTGTTTGACTGTAAGCCAGTGGAGATGGATTACGACTTGGTGTGTGTGAGAATCGTGGCAGCTGAGTTGTGCACATATTGGAACATGTCCAGGACCTTGCATGGTACCACGGACAGGACACCACAGAAACAAAGATTTCCTGCAGGGGTTTTTATAGACCAAAAACATGATGAGATTGAAAAGCCATTCAGACATTATCATTCTAAGAGATATAAGAGATATATTGTGGGGAGGCTGCTACGCATTTATTCTCACAAGGTACTGCTTAGTCAAAAGGTAACAAAAACACAACAAAACAGCCATTGGTTGGACAGGTTTCAAACAATAACGGTAAAAGAATTGCCTAAATCAAAAACAAATGACTGCAAGTCTGACCCCGATCGTGTAAAAATTCTTCAACATGTGGCCATCTACGTGAATCACAAACACATGGGACAATACCTACATAGGACTAATGATTCTAACAGGTTTAAGATTCCAAGCCCATATCTCCTGCTGCTGTGATTCTGGCTGGGGAGCACATTCGAATGGTAAAGTGAATACGAATTGTTTATTTTGCTATTTTCTTTTCTGTGAAAGGTAATTTTCTATGACGAAAAGGCAATGTTGCAATTGTTAGGGGAAATGAGCCCTCATATTGTGGTCAAGCCTAACATCAGGGTTGAACTCCAGCATTCACAGAGTACAGGAACTCAAAGACTCCTAAACTTTGGCCAAATGTGTGAGAGTGACTGCAAGTCATTTTGAATGAACAAAAAGAACCCCTCCCCATATCCCACATGGTGTCACACACACAAACACATTATCCGACTGATGTAAATCTGCTGGACATATGTTAAGGGGCTACATAGGGGTTGTTTTCGAACCAGATGGAAATATGTTTCAGAAACAAGACTGCAGCCACACAGACATATATGTCGGCAAACGTTCAGCGAGCCTTCTGCTGCCACTGTGTCCAATGCTCTAGTTCTTCGACTGTCACACTCCCTCCGCATCCATTTATTCCCACTCTTTCCTTTTTTGTTTTTAAATCTTTCTCTGTCACATACACACGCATAGCATAACATAATGTCATCTGCAGCTGTCTCTCCAGGGAAGGCATTGCCTGGGTGATATGATGAAGAGGGTGAAAAGAGAAAAGAAGGGAAGGGTAGGAGGGGGAGAGGGTCACCGCCACTGGAGTTGGATTCCTTCACACCAGTTGCTGAAAGCTTCCCCAGCATGGATGTGCGCGCACACACATATATAAACAACACACTCACACAAGAGGGTATGCATGGTCTTTCCTGTGAGGTGGTTGTCGGGAGGTGAAGGTAGTTGGACCAAACACAAGAGAACACAAAGACACACTTTCATCCTGCCAACTATGAACACCACCCTAGCAGTCAAATATACAGCCGAGAATCTCTGTATAAAGGAAAAGGCAGATTGCAATAATTTATTGTAATAAGTTATTTTTCTCTGAGAGAGATAGAGCAGCAGGTGAAACTGGAATTTCCAAACTGAGCATCCCAGGGTGAGAGAGAGAGCACTATATGACATTTAACCCTTTCCATGGCCAGTTAAATGAATGATTTTTGAACACTATATGTACTACTAGACTGTTTGAAAACAAGCAATGGGGAGGGGTTCACGGGTATGTTGGCGTGACGTAAGAGTGGAGCAGGTTACAGATCCTGTGTTTTGACGGAATCAAGATCGATCAAAGTTAAAGAGCGTAGGGTCGTTGGCTGAGTAATGTAAATGACAAACGTGTGTAGACAATCCCACGAACAATAGGGGAACGAGCACGGAGTGTGTGTTTACCTGTTGATGACGTGGAGCCCGGGGGGCACAGCAGAGACGAGGGTCTGGGGCCCGAGTCCTGGTCTCTGTTCAGTTTTTCGATTAATAATCTGGATGCATTCCGGGGCATGCTGGCTTTTCCCGGGAGGGGGTAAGTTAATTTTACCGCCAGGGCCGGGCTAAGGTGTCTGCTTAATAGTGCTAAAATGTGGAGATGAATTCTACGGGATGTTTTCTCCGGACCTGGAACACCTCATGATCGGATGCGGGCCTTATTATTTTCCGAGGGAGTTTTACTTAGGTGGTTATAACAGCTGTGTACGTTTCACCATGGTCTGACAGGACAGATTGCACACAGCCGGAGGCGGCACTTAATGTGGCCGGATATTTTCACAGCAACAACAACCTGAGAAAAGTCCCGCCAAGACACTTCGAGCACATCAGTTGTGCTACGAGTGACGAGAACGTGTTTACACTTCTTTAAGGGTCGCGTTCAAGGCCCTCCCCCGCCACCGCTTTGGCCAACCAGATCACGTCTCAGTTCTGCCGCTGCCGTCCTATAGGCGAACACTGCAAAACGTGACGGACCGCTGACCCGGACCGTTCGCCGGTGGACCGACCAATCAGACTCGGCTACGCGCGACCGCTTCCGCTTCACGGAGGGGTATGTGTGTTTCACGGCAACAACGTAAACACAAACATAGCTACGTCGGCAAATGTACCGATGACGTCGTACTGAGGACATTCCCCGCCCAAAAGCCCTGGGTTTGATGATGACAGTCACTCACTGGCTGAGGACGTTCGAAAGGCCCAGGACACTGACATGTTTCGCCTCTGACTACGACTGCACCAGAAGCCTCAGAGACAGTGTCTTTCCTCAGGCCGTAAGACTTTTAAACACTAAATACCACATTCCACACCTGCGCCTGGCACATAACTATTCGCTTCCACTGTACATATTGCAGCACAATATTTATTCATTTTCAAGATGCCTAATTTATAATCCTTATGTATATACTTTTGTATTTACTGTTATATAAATAAGTGTATATATTTTTTTACATTAATCTATGCCTGTTTTTTTTTTTGTTTTTTTATGCAATACTTATGCACTGTCAGAGGGAGCCTTAGACCCAATAATTCCATTGCCAGCCACTGCGCTCTGTAATTCTGCATATGACAATAAATTCACAAAAAAGTCATGCCGGTACTTTCAGGTACTTTACCTGACAATTTTCATTCCAAAGGAAAACATTGTGCTTTTTGTGCAACTACCGTAAATTGCGGCTGTACTTACAAGAAACTTTGGATGTTTGTGTTATACATTGAGAGAGCCTGACTCTATTGGGACGGCTGGTGAGATCGTAGAGATCCCGTGTGGAGATGCCAGTGGCGTGGAGGTGTTGTGGTAAGATAGTCATTTGGTTTTAAAGAGCTGATACGAATACCAATGAGATCATGATTTTAACGTGAGCATGGTCTGTCAGCAAGGAATTTTGAGACAATTGGAGAGTAGTGGGTTAACCAGGTATATGTAGGCCCCTGAACCAGTTAACTCCATTTACTTTTCACTTTTAGAAGGCATTATTTTTTACATTAAGACATTACATTAACATAAGCGATGGTATTATATTAGAGCCCCCATGATGGCACTGAATGTACTGAATGAACAAAATGTTCTTGTCAACAAACAACACAATAAACACACACCTCTACCCATCACCTACAGTGTAAGCTGGAAACACACGTGCACACACACACACTTCTCACACTCGCACATGCTTGTTTGCAGACACATTTTCTGTCAGGGATAAATGGCATTCATCTTATCTCAACCACACACAAATCGTGAACATACCACCCTCACACACTCCAAACAAATGCACAAACACACATCCTTGTACACGCAAACATATACACAAGTCAAGACAAAGTGTTTATACTACAAATGCACAGTGGAGGTAAGTGGAAATGTAGTATGCTAGTTAACGTAAACACAGAAAAAAACACAGGTTTGCAATCACACCCATTCACAAGTGCACACGCACACACACACACACACACACAGACACACACACACAGTGAGAGAGTATGGCTGAAGGTTCCTGGTTTTGTTTTCTGACTCATATTTCAGCTTGGTGGTGCAGCTCCATACAACTCCTTCTGTGGCCGCGGCCCCCATTCCTCTGAAGCCACATCAAGGCGCGCTGGCCTCCCTGCTCAACAGACGCTTTAGCAGCACCGCCGCTGGATCCCACCAACCTAGAGAAACAGAGAGAGACCCTCCACCCCGCAGCAGCACAGCCACACCACAGCCATTATGTGCACATTCAATGGAATCCGATGTGGAGGATGTGGCTGGCTATCTCCAACGCTGTTTAGAATTAGAATTGCGCATCGTCCCACACAAACATGCACATGCAAACACACACAAGTCGGGGGAAATTTGACCTCTGCATTTGACCCATCTGTGGCACATGCAATGCCACAGTTTATGTAACCATGAAGGGAAGAGGAGCATGGCATACTGAACAGGGAATAGTGGAGGGCACGGACAGAGTGAAGCGGACCATTCTGTGCCGTGGGTCTAACAGGGCAAGCGGTGCCGTGCAGCCCCTCAGCAGCTCGGCACTTTTTAATGGCCTAATGAGTGCTAAACAGGGCCACTGTGAATCAAATGACTTTGTGTTTAAAGCTGGTTGAGAAAATCGGACGATAACAAAGTGATGATCATCTGTATAAACAAAAAAGAGGGCTGTTTGTGCCAGATTTGGCCTGTGCTGTTGCTTCCAGCAACATGCCTGTGTGTGATCAATGGGCAACACAACCTAGAATGTGTAGCGATTCAGGACTGAGCTGTCCATATGTTTTGTGTTAGACTGCCCCCTAGTGATGGTACGCACCCCCCCCCCCCCAACTTTCGCCCTTTCTCTCCCTCTCTGTCTTTGTGCATGAAGTTATCCAGCAGGTATTAGCGCCGCCGGAATCCTGACTTGAGTGAAACCAGCAGATGTGGTGGGGATAATGACTCTCAAAGTCCTTTCGTCCTTGGCCCAGGGACTTTTTCCCAGACTTTATGTGCACAGTCAGCTACATTCAAAGAACAACAAGTGCTCGGGGAGTCAGGGCCCACTGTATGTGTGTGGATGGTGAAGGATGGAAAGATGATGTCGCCCACATTTGATCAGCCCCTCCTGTTCAACTTCAGTGATGATCGCAGCCCACTCGTCGTCGAAAAGCAAACTGATTCTCAGAAGGCATAAGCCACAGATTTTTCAGTCATTTTTTAACTGGTATGTCAACCACATATTTCTTTATTTCCCACTTTTGTCAGCTCGTATCTCACTCTTGTGTCACTGGGTGTTTATGCTGTCAAGATGGTAATACCTTTGTCATTCTCAAAGACTCTGGATCATGTTCAGTGTCTGTGTTTTTAAATCCCCCCCAGTGATGTTTATCTCAGCACCATCTGAGGCCTGATTTCACTTTATTTTGAAGATGTAAAAATCTCTGCTAGTGAAATGCCGGAGCATTGGAAACAGGTGGGGTTATCTTACCACATTGCCTTGAGTAATTCCATTTTGTGAGACTTGATACTTTCCCCCCACCAGATTTCACAAGATCTTTTCCTCCTCTAGACGATTCTGACAGCTGCAGTTAACCCTCGCAGAATTCACTTTCACATGCAAACACTTCGATGAGCTCATTCTTTCATTTGTGTTGCCTAAACTACAGCAAACGCTGCAGTGATCACATGCAACATAAAGATGTTACAGTTAGATGTACGGTAACTTGAGCAATTCCATGTGCTGTTTCTTTCTATCAAATGCTTTACTTTACATTGTCTACACTGTAGGATTCACTTCACTGGGGCTTTTAAAAGCTCATACTGGATTTGACTACTACTACAGATTGCATTTTTGTCATGGATGAAGGAATGTGGATTTGCCGCATGGGGATCTACTCATAGGTAGTAAGGAGAAGAGGGATCCTTGAAGTGATCTATAACACCCTCAAGATACATATGGCATGTAAGAATTGTATTAAAATGGACTTGACCTCTCCTGTGTGTGACACAGTCTCCCACAGATTTACAGTATTCTCAGGACTCTCTCTTTTGTGACTTCTATTCACTTCACCTTTGCACAAATTATAAGCAAAATTGCTGTTGTAAAAAGATAAATAGAATATATTTTATTGAAATGTATAGACAAATAAAAGGTGTGAAAAGTGATTAATAAAATTGGAGAGGGCTTTTTGTTTTTTTAAATTATGGCATGTAATTGGTTCTCCGGAGGAATCAGGGTCCTGACTGTACACTGGACAGGATGAGGGGACTCTACATAGACCAAGAGAATATTATCAAACCTTTAGGAGGTCAGAAAAAAGATGAGTATAAATGGCATTTCCAGTCTCTCTTTCCCTGTCTCTTTCAGGTTTCAGTGCATACCTCAGGCAAACACACCAACACTGAAGCACTTGTCCTTCACTATCCCTTTGGGGACAGCATATTGACATAATACATTCCCTAGCCCCTAACTTTAGCCATCAGCTAAAGACATAATCTTAACAATTACCTTCAACTCAACTGTAACCTGAACCCTTAAACCCAGACTTCAACATCAAAAAGCGGTTTTGGTTCTGTGAAGTAAAAAAAAACTGTCCCTCCAAGATATAAAAAGTACACATGCACATACAGTATCTATGTATGCATTTACAGCACACTGTTTGTTTGTCTTAGCTAGAATAGTACCTCAGTGAAAGGGGCTAATGGATGGATGTCGGAAAGTAATGATTTGATTGATTTGCCTCTCCTCTATTTCACACAGCCCTGTTACCTGGTCATCAGTGTGTGTGTATGTGTGTGTGTGTGTGTGAGAGAGAGAGAGAGCACGTGTGACTGGTTCTGAACATGGACACGATCCATATGTTCGAACATACTATGCTAGTGTTCAAGCTGGTAAATTGCACTAGTACTAGCGATGCATTCATTCACACACACACTCAGAGGGATAAGGATCTATGCTGTTGACCTCCAGGACCTCATTACTGCAGCCAATCAGGAGACAAAACATCAGGCTGATTAGTGAAACCTGCACAAATAAACAGCAAAAGACTGCGCTCAGAGAGAGAGAGCGAGAGAGTTGGGAGAGAGAAAAAGAGACTGATAGTGTTGCCTGAGGTGAGAGAGGGGTGTCTTCCTCGTACAACTTAACCTCACACTGCCCCCTCGAAGTTCATGTCAGAGGCCCTGTAGATACATGACTGTGTGCAACAGGGGAGGACACACACACTCACGCAAACACACCCATCAGTTCACACACTTGTTGATCCAACCTCTGTTAGACACCGCTATACCTCAGTGGTTATGATGAATGAGGAAAATCACACCTACAAGTCTTATCTGGACTCTCAGTCCCGGTATGTGTGTGTGTGTGTGTCTGTGTGTGCGTTTCCTTCCAGGTGTGCTCTACTTCATGGCCCAGTCTCTTCTGATACAGCCTCAATGCGTTGGCAGACTCAAATGTAGATTGTGTGAGAGTAAATTGCAACATGTCTTCAAGTGTGTGTGCGTGTGTGAGAGAAAGAGTGTGTGTAAGTGTGAAAAGGGAATGTGTGTACCATCAGCTTGGCAAAGCCCAATGGCGGTACACAATGCTGTACGACAAAGGGTTTATTACATTAGACATTATTATGTCTCCCGCTTACAGACACACACACACAGGTATTTACACAGACACTGTCGGTATGCACACTGCCAAAAACGCACACGCCACGGTGACACACTCACACCAGTGTGAACTGCATTACAAGAGCTGAGGAATCTGGCTGCTGGATGTTTCCTCTATTCCTCTGTCAACCATTCATCTCTCGCTCGGAGGGAGGAGGGAAAGCAAGGGGCGAGCGAGGTGCACAGGGAGTCAGATATTGAAAAGAGGGAGAGAGAGAGACGGCCCTAATTCACCCGCTGGCAATAAGCCAAGAACATTCTGTGCTGCTTTGCTGTGGGGGAAATAGAAAATACGTTTCTATTCCTCATGAACCTGACCTTCCTGTCTGCTTTTCTCTCCATTTACTATTCTCTGTTAACCATCACGACGTGTCTTGTGATTGGCTAAGTCCCTGTGTGTTGCTTCTGGGACTGTTGAACCAGTTATGATTATGATATATATATATGTATACTGTGTACAGAACAAGACGTATGTTGAAATGACCTTTGTTAAATAGAAATACTGCTGAGTTTAGCCTCTTCAAATCTCAATTCAAAAATCTAGCCCAATGGTCAAATGGACTACCTGCTTGCAAAAACTGACCACACCCAACACCTTGTAGGTGAAACCAGTGCTCTGCTGAAAGTCCCCATAATTAAAACAAGGAAGCCAGTCACAAGTGACAAACACGCAGTCCTCCATTATAAATGATTAGTGACTCAAGTGAAATGTATCAGTGAGGAGCCAACAGACATTAATCGTCCGAGTCTGCAGTGTCTAAGCTTTTCTGCCCTTTTTTATAGCATCGTTCAGCTTCTAATTTGGTCTAAGACGTTTGAGTTATTGGTCATAGAAAGACAAGGTGATGATATGTCCGTGTTGTTTTTACAGTTTGTTGCTGCACTGGTTTGATACTCCTGATTTAAACCAAAAAGCTGCGTATGGAGGGCCGTCAAGTAGAGCCGTCACACGTTTACTCCACTTGCTCATCAAAATTCTGTTACTGATCTGTTTTAGTGACACGAACGATGGCTCCATTTATTGAAGGATTATTTATCGTCATGCCATCACATGTTTCCATCGGGTCGAACGAAATTAAGAAATAAAGAAGTGAAACTGTCAAAAGTCCGATATTCTGGAACACTTCCACTGAGGAAGTAGTAGTAGCAGCATACGATAGTTTTGTATGGTTTGTATTGATTACAACCATCAACATCTGATATCTGTGCTTTGTAGCTACTGCCGACCGCCATTGGTGGGCACCAAGTAGTCCGTGTCACAAACGGCTTTAAACCCGGCACTCAAATTGCATGACATGTTAATGGATATATTTAAAGTATATTTACCTGTCAGTCTAAACACAACCAGCTGCGCTCTGGACTGCTGAGAGGCCCATCACACAGTCCTGCTTTCCATACACACACGCGCAGCCAATCACGCAAGTTACGGCTATATACAGTATGAACACATGGAAGTATGCACCCATTAAACAGGGTGCATACATACCGTAGGTATACAGACACACAAAAACAAACTCTGTGAATCATTCGCTGTTGAGATTTTGACCAAAAAAAAACATGCAATTAACTACGAGGTCCAGTTTCATTATATGGGCTTCGTCTCTCTAGACCCAATGACATTGTTCTTCCCCTACTCTTTACTTGCCGACTTCCTCTTGCTCAAAATCTAGCCACGGTGTGTGCGCATATCTACTGTCATTCTGTTTGCATGCGTATTTATGCGATACATAGTGCCCAAATGTCCACTTAGTACAAGAATCAATGGGTCTCTTTGTTAGAACTTTATTACACGCAGTGCGCATCTCTATGTAGGTTCGTCTGTGCCATAAACACCACTTGCCAAAATGTATGAATTGCATTATACAGCACAGATCTGACAGTAAAACATTTATTTTCAGTGCTGCCTTAGCTGGCATATATCAGTAACAGCCTCCATAGGTTATTAGTGCGGGTGCGTGGAAAATCCTTTGATGACAGAAAAATATGTGCCACACAGAAAGAAAGCTATAAACAGTATTGAGTATGAGTGCGACGTGAAGCCGGTATTATGTATGTATTTCAGCACTGCCTGCAATTAGAGAAAGGATTAGAGTTCATGGGTTCGCCGCGACTGAACAAAAGACAGCGCATGTTGACTGGCAGCTCGTAAGTGTTTAAGATTAAACGTAACGTAGATGATGATGTTAAACACTCAACACGCATACGATAATAATAACAGGCGCCAAAGGAAAACACTATCCAACTGTTCATTTTTAATCTTTGCAACATCCACCTTTAAGACCACCTCGATCAGATTGCCCTCTGAATAATTATTGTTGGTGGTAGAATACACTATACAATGTTTATCTTTATAAGTGGCAAGATAGCCTTTTTTTGCTTTAACTTATCATTAAGAAGTAATTATGGTTCGCACAATGCAATAGATGTAAAACCGTCTGTGTTTAGATTAGCTTTTAAATAAGCTTCACTTTCAGGATGCCATTTTGTCTGTCACCAGGTACAAAGTTACAGTAAGGTTGTGTTGAAAAGACAAAAATGCAACACAGAGCTGAGGGATCTGCAGAGTTGGCTCATAATTCACCGTGCATTTTTAACTTTGAGCAATACCTTATGATCACTCTTTTTCTGAGCACTGTTGGGGAGTATGAGACCAAAGAATTGCAACTGCGCTCTGTCATTGTCACGCCCACCCCCGGTCATCTTGGTACAGTCAACCTCAGGCAAGCTGCTGTTTCACAGGCGGACAGCTATTCAGAATGACTGACAACCGCCGGAGGTGGAAACCTGAGCTGAAGGGGAGAGGAGCATGACTAGCATTACACCTTCTGCCTCCAGGTAGAAACAGGCACATTGGGCCATCAAGTTGTGTCTTGCAACGTAAAGATCTGGCTCTGAAGCCGCGGGTTACTCCGGAAACCTCCGACGGGTTTTGTCGGACAGCGAATGAATATCAACGCTCTCCTCGACCAGACAATTGGAGTTGAATGAAAGTGAAACTTCAATAAACGTTTAGTCTGGTCGAGGCACCGACAGTTCAAAATCTATCATCAGTCTTGGTTCTATGTAGAATGTGCCATTACATGTTTCTTTTGATTTAGATTTTATCTTCCTCTTAATCCTAGCCAAACATTGCTACAGACACAGACACACACAAGGGTCAGTGTGTAAAGGGGTGCACCTTCCTGTCTTTGAAAGCAGCCTGAGCGTTCAGCTGCTGTAATACTGTTGACTTCATGTTGACTTAGCCATTAAAGGCAGCGGCAGGTCTGAAATCAAGACCTGCGTAACTGTTTGGCTTGGACCGCGCTTGCCTTATAAGTGTACACTCGAGCCGGGTTCAATAATTGCACGTCTGACACGGTCCTCGCACAGGTCGACGGTGCATCTCTCTGCGGACGTGCACGCTGCGATGAACGTGTCAACTCTCAGGCGACTCCGAAATGGTGAAAACTCAGCATCAGGTGCCAGAACCGCCCAAATTGAATTGAGAGCAGGCAACGCTTTTGTGCCTTTGTGAATGTGCGTGCGCAGATGGATGATTAATTGCCCCGGCTCGCATAGAACAATAAACAGAGGAAGAGTGGGATTGTTCATGTCAAACTGGCTGTCATGTCAGGCTCAAACACTTCAGCATTCCTGCCGTCTCAGTCCTGGCTCATATATTATCTCTTCTTGATTATGCTCCATGAAAACTAAAGACATATGAAGAACGATTTCAGCTTTTTAAGTTCCTTGCTTATTCTGTAAATAATGTAATAATGATGTTTGCTATGGATCAATATATGTTAATGCATACAGATTCACAGAGGGTCACGGACGGACTGTGACCATATATCGCCGACGACACGTTTTTTTTCTCGGTTTTTAGCTTTTACGTGCGAAAGACATTTTGATAGGTAGTTGAAAAGACGTTTAAAGTTCTCCCAGATGGGTTGCCTTAAAAGACGTCCTTGTTGTATGGAATCAAGGAGGAGTCACGCCTGATTAGAGCTGAGGAGCTGAAGGAATGGCGCTCAGGTTAAAAGCTGTGGTCTTTTAGTTTCAGGTGTCTTGTCTCTGGTTCCCAACCTGTCCTTCATTTGCGCCTTTGGTCCTCAACTTCCAGTGAGCCACCTGCTTGCAAGAGCCTTTTCTGTTTTTTAAAGCCTGTGTCATGTATAACTGTTTGCACATCCTCAGTAAGAACTTGTGGAAGATCACGTTTGAAACAGAAAATGTTTCCTGAGATAGTTTCTGCGTCTCACTAATTCTCTCATACACGGTTTTCTTCACTTCCCGCACCCGGGCGGGGACGGGGGTGATGTATTTAATGCTCTACATACAGATATTGTTTTCAAAAAGAGGACACGGTGCAAATATAGCTGTTTCTTCTGCAGCTGATAGAACATCTGCTGGCCCCATTACTCAGAGGGTAAATAGTCCAGCTAAGGCTCTGGGACCTGGGAATACTGAGGAGATGACTAACACACACACACACACACACACAGCGTGTCCAGACAAATGTGTTTTATCTGTCAGTTCAGCCAGATATGACGTTCCTGTTTGAGCTCATCCCAAAACGTGCATGCGAAGACATGCACACGATAACTCAATTGCTTTCACGTGTCCACAAGCATTGTGTCGCCCACAAAAATATCCGCAGATGATGATGCACATCCCTCGCTCCTTGGCTCATCTCCAGCTAACATGTAGCGATTTTCAGACAGAATGGAGCTTCCCAGCTGCAGTAAGCAACAGTTAGCCTTGAAGCGACCATATTTATGTCCTGGCCTGTTTTATTCTCCCGGCTAGGATAAAGGCTGTCGACCGCTCCCGCTCCTTGGCTGGCCTAAATTCAATTTCAGTTCAAATGCCGTTCTTTTGGGACTTTAGGGCGAAACACAAAGGCCGCAAATACAGAAGTTTATCATATTTCTTACTGTCACAATAATTACTCTCCATTAAAATGTTCTGGTCTGCACCAAGAGGACATTTCTCTGCTTTTTTAGCTTCTAAATGCTCTGCTGTGATCACCAGCCTTTGTTCCTTAAGACTTTTCTGTGGTGTACTAATCTTAACCTAGACTGGACTGTTCCTAACGATGACCCAGTTTTGACAATGATATCAAAGCAGTTTATTTTACTCCTGATCCATGCAATAACAAAATGCTACTATGCCGGCCTTTGTTATCATTCCACATGCGAAGCAGTTTGCTTCCAGAGCAAACAACAGCCCTGCCATACTGGTCACTTTATCGGAGACATAATATTTTCTCCCTGAATTAGCATTATGGGATATAGACCAAGGCAGAGAGCTTTAACATAACAGGGCAACAAATCACTGGCAGGCAGACATGCCAACGCACACTAACAGGCGGGCAAGAACTCACAGGCCGATACACACAGACACACACTACTGTACACACACTTAATGCGTCAGCTTGGTAGTAATTGTGTTAAACAGTGTAAACAGGAAGCATATCTCAGGACCTCACCGCTGGTCATCCGACCTCCCAAAGCTCTGGTACAAAGTTGAACAATGCGATGCTAAAAATACACACACACACATACACACAGGTGCACACACACACACACACACACACACACACACACACACATAAACATGACAGTATGTCTGCTAATACCTGAAAGAGTGTGTGTGGGATATGAGCATTTATGCATGTCTGCCTGCGTGTTTGTGTGCGGGTGTATGTGTGTGTTTGTGTGCAAGTGCGTGTGTGGTTGGCCCTGATGGTAAGTAGCAGAGATACAAACAAACTTGTGGCGTGTTCTGGAGAACGGTGCAATTTCCTGGTAACACTCGGAAGGGAAGAAAACCCGGGACAAGTTAAAATAGAAGGGTGTGTATGGTTGTGTGTGTGTGGGAGTGGGGGTGGACATTAGGTGTGGGGGATTTTCTTTTTTCATATTGTCACTGCTTACACTGCAGGAAATTACATTGTCTAGATATACAACAGGATCCCTTTTACTTGAAATATTAGCTCCTTTTTAATCCCCTGCCTAATAAAGTAAATATACCAGCAGACACAGAATAATTGAATACTTCAATATTTACACTTTCATACTGATAGCGTAAGTGTGACAGTGCCATTGTGTTTGGTGGATAAAGTGACAGCATCCACTCAGGCACTTACACTGCATAGTGAAGCAGTGGCCAAAGCACTTATTTAATGTCAGCATTTAAGTCAACATTAGACTGTATTTAACTTTTACCCAAAATACAATTCTGAATCAAGTTTCATTATTACATGTAATTTGAACAACTTAGCAAACTGGATTTAAATTCAGAGTCAGTAGCTGCAAATGATGCAATGATCCACATTGCTTGATGTGAAACTTTGCGCAGTTGGCTGAAAAATGAAAATAAAGTCATCAGTTTATTTGAATTGGATCATGTTATGTTGTTATGACAAAAACGATTCTGAATAAACCAGGACCTGACAAAGAGATTGAGCATCACTGTTCAAATGACCAGCAACAAAAACATTGTCTGATACATTGTATCTTACAGACATATTAATAGTTGGTTCCCATGTGGAAATCGCATATGAAAAAGGAAAAATTCTCATTTGTCATCGTGTTTGGTTGCTTCACGAGATCAGGACTAAAGTAGCAAGAGCTGGCCTGAGAGAATGGCTTTTGGTTTAGTCTGTGGTGGACAATGAAGGATAATCCTTCTACCCTGAAGGGTTTTGGTTTTCCTTCCCCCTGTGTCTATTTGTGATACTAAATGAGCTAAAACCAACAGTGAACTCAGTGCACGGCTGTTTGCATGAGAAGAGGACAGAGTCGCAGATTGAAGTTGATGACTCTGCAGGAAACAAGTGGGGAAGTTCACCTCGATCTTAGGGATCATATGCGTCCCCTCTTAATAGACAGGTACCTAGAGTATTACTGTCCCATGAGTATTTGAGCCAAGCTGATGAGCTAATGAATTTGCTTAACTATAGCTGCAAAATAGAGAGCTTTATTAAACAATTGTTTTTTATTATTAAAACTGAACTGGCTAATTACACAGCAGGAGCAGTGTTGTCAGCTGAAAGCAGACAGTTTGCCGTTTGAGTTCTCAGAATGACATGTCACACAGTTAAGCCTGTCTGCACATGCACACGCGGCTCATACTGATGTAACCGATTGGCTGCAAACAATTTTATCGTTCTACCATCTGAAAACAATCTCTCTCACACTCACACACACACAAACTGGGTAGATGAAAGGAGTGCATTTTATACATTTCGTTGGCTGCACTTGATCTGCTTTACATTAATGGTGCATTTCCCATATTTGGTTTGGAGGGGGGCCAAATGTTCTCACAGCCTCTATTTCTGACTAGCTTTCTCTGGCTAAGATTTGGGCCGTGGACCAGCCACATATGTTCACAGGGGTCACACACACGCAACCTCGTGCACAAGTTATAAATGTCTCACCCCCACTAAAACACTTAAACCTTTACAGATTACTCTGGGGTAAGCCCTCTGATGATGTTCATTTGAAGTGCGGAGAGCTTGTTTCAGCAAAGCACATTTAAAATATTTTTAAAGCTTAATTGACCACGAACGTGACTACAGATTTTTTCTCTATATCTACGCTCAAGCGTGTTTTTCCACAACGAAACAAAGAGCGCTTGTGTTTCCACAAAGTCTGGGGCTCATGATTAACTCTTTGATTATTGAGCCGTGTTTCAAGGAAAGGTGGAGGGGTGAGAATGAGAGAGGGGTGAAGATGGAGAGACGAAAGACGTGAGGCTGTGGAAGCTGATGGGAAGGTGGCTAACAACAGGTCACAACAGCTTGAAAACTGTGTGTGTGGATTTGTGTTTTGCATAGTGCCAAAGTCAAATTACTCTCTGAGACACAGGTCTATTGTTATCTTCGTTTTCCACCAAGTTTGTAGAAATGTGTTTGTATATGTATGTGTAGCTGCACAGTGGTTGTACACTTATATGTTACTAAAACATGAATTAATGGCATGGAAATACTGTTTCTTCCTTAGGAATTTAAAATATGAGCAGAATGCAGTAACCTATACCTACTGATTTGTTTGAGGCAGGCATATTTCAGTTTTTTCAAGGTTGGGCATACCTGGCTCAGTTGTGTTATAATCGGGAATAATACATTTACCTGAACTGTACTCTTGGTGGTGGAGGGGCCAAAATAGAATGAAAAGTGAATATCTGACTTACAGTAATCATATGAACAGAAATTGCACAACCGGTACATTTGAATGTTTCCCTGAAAATGCAGATATGCCATTGATTGCTAGCATGTGGTCATCATCACCACTATCATGTGGTTTTACTGCTTACTGTACTGCAAAAGAAAAATTATTTCACATAGTCTCTCTCTGTTGACCTGTGGTGTTCATAAAACTGGAAGAACGTTTTTTTCTAGAACTTGTTTTACAATTATAAATGTATTTTTGTCTTCATCTACAAAACGGATGTTAAGGGTTACGGGTTAAGATTTTGGATTGCAATATAGAATGTTGATTGGACAAAATAAACCAAATAATTATCCCTGGGTAAATAAAACAACTCCAACAATTTGATATTTTTCTTTTAGTCCCGAAGAGCTGACCCCTTTAACTGTTGTATATGTCAACCACTGACAAAAGAAAGAAGTTAGTTCCACCTCTCAGGCTTTCACTGCCAAGGGAGCTGAGGTCTGCCTGTTCCAAGGCGGACTTATGATTTATGAGATTCACGAGTTCACACAGTGTTGCTTTAGCATTGCGGTATTACAGTACTCAGAGCGGGAGTGATGTATGCTGTGAGATGGATTCTAGTCTCATAAATGTACAGATTTGTGTGATTCTTTTCTTGGCTCTTGCTTTGAACTGCAGCTTGTGTAATAAACTCTGAATTCCAGCACAATTTCCTGTCCCACTGGTAGACGCTTTGTGATTGGGGAGATGAGATCAGAGTTAAACACTTAGGAAACACACACACATATGCACGCACCCACACACAACCTCAGTTTATTTCATACATATGGGTATGAATGAATACCCGCATCCACCCAGGCGCACTTGTTCCACTGACTGATTACATGAGCTACAGGGCCCCAGGGAATCCAGATAAAGTTTGAGTGTGGAGAATATGAAGAGAACTCAGTTGCAACCATACACACCTGCTGGCATAAAAGACTAAAGGTTGCTTCCATAATGCGTCCATAAACAAATCTGGCTGTCAGCTCACAGTTTCTAATTATTCGGCTCATGCATAGGGCATTGTTATCAGTCAGGTGTTTTCAATATGGTCTGATAGTTGTACTACAGGTTATTTGTTTTGGTGAAACCAGCTGTGAGTAGAATCATCATGACCACCACGTGACATCTGACTCCTTGCCAAAAAGAAGCTGAACCGACCATGATATTAAACAGGTTGGCGTAATACGGTCCACAGTATGTTCAATAATTTAATACGGCCTGCAAAAGATGATATAAAGACTGAAATTGCCCTTGAAACGCAAAGATCTAGATACTGCTCAAACAAAATACTGCTCAAATATTAATAGTTCGGTGACAAAAATCTCATTTTAGACATAAGACATTGTACTTTTAATTCATAAAGTATTACTGTACACGAAAAGTACCCTCAAAGCTGCAGTTTCCCCTTTGAAGCTGAACAGTCAGTCTGCACTGGCTCACCAACCACCTCCACCTCCACTTCGGCATGATGAATGAGCCAGATTTGGGGCAAACAATGACAGCCATAAGTTCAGGTTTAGATTATTATCCAAAGCAAATCTATGAGAACTACAGCCAATGTGAAAGCACAGATGCTGAACAGTGGCCCATAGGTGTCGACCCAACATTTCAACTCAACCTTCAGTTCTCTAGCTCTCTCTTTCTCACCCACTCTCTCTCTCTCTCTCTCAATCTCGCTCACTCAGTCACTCATGCTTTCGCTTTCTCCCTCTCTTTCTAGTCCCGGGACTTTGATAAACACAGTTGATCCTAGGACTATGCACTGAGTATGGAGTGTTTGAAGGGCAGCCTTTCTACTCAGGACCATGTTTATTCTGCCCACTCCCCGTCAACCGTGTTTAATGTCACCAAGGCTTTTCTCTTTGCTGCAGACACACACGCACCCCCCCACCACACACACACGCAAGCACGCACACACACACACACACACACATACATACAGTCTTTGCAAATGTTGTAAAACAAAACGAGAGAAAGTGGGAAGAAGGGAAAGAAACAGGCAGCAAAAGTGTATGTGTGTTTTATGGAAGAAGGGGGGAGGTAACGCATGAAAACCGAAGCTGCTGATTACATCTCCTCTCAGGAGTGTGTGTTTGTGTGAGAGTGTGTGAGTATGGGGGGAGGTTGCTGAGTTAAACCAGGCATACCAGCATCTTGGCACATACGCACAGTTTTGGCATTTTGGTTTTTTTGTAGAGAGAAACAGCAGAGTGCAGAGAGGCCATGTGTGTGCATTAAGCCAGTTTGAACAGTGGGTTTGTGTGCCGTTGGTGTACCTCTCAGGTTATAGTGTGTGTGATTGGTACAGTCTGTGGCTAGTAAATAGTAAAGGGAACCAGCAGTGCAATCCGAGTGCTGACAGAATAAATCCCCAGTGGGAAAATGGCTTTTGTATAGTGAAAAAATAAAGACATATGGCTTCAGATCATTTGCAGCAGTGTACATGTCATTAGATTTCCAAACATATAGTTAAATATCATTCATTCAAGTGGACAACTCGTGATTTGGAAAAGAACGGCACACCAAGCAGCAATGCTGAGTTCAGGGACAGTTTCTTTGTCTTATTTTCTCCTCACAGACTTTGTGTGTGTGTTTTTTCAAAGCTCCTTAAAACTTGCTTTCAAATCTGACATACTTCTCTAACCTTGTTGCACAGTATTCCTGGTAGCAGGGTGTGGTGTGTCGCAATTTGATTGACAGTATTGACATAACCTGATCGGGGCAAGATAGGATGTGGCGTCTCCTGTTACCTCTTTGACCACTTCAAACCAGGGCAAAAAGTGAGGACAAAAAGCCAGATACAGACATTTCTCCAGTGTTACAAGTTTGGCAAGTCCCCAAGAGGGATGAGGACACATCTCAAATAACGTGTGGGCTTCTTGTATGACTTTGTGTTAAGACCTAGGAATAGGATTAATCAAATGTTGTGGCGTTGTTCAGTTTGCGAAGATGTGTCATTCAGATGAGACGTGCGTGTCGGATAAGCCACATTTACCTGTTCAAAATGGACTGCGCACCTCACATATGTGGTGAAAGTACTGCGCATTAGTCAGCTGAATTGTTTCACACCTCATACCGGAAAAGACATACACACACCTCAGATACACATCTGCACAATTATCCACACTGGGAGACAGCTGTTCATACGTTTTCAAAAACACATGCGATCACACAGCCAAACAACCCCCTATGGTCCGGTCTGCTTGGCAACACCCCCCCGTCCGGTCTGCTTGGCAACCCCCCCCCCCCCTGCCGCCAAAACTCCCAAACCTCCCCCCCTTGTCTGCAGGGTTCCCAAAGAATTTATTAGCCGAGGTGGAGCCACATCTGCAAGCCATTTAAGTTGTTGTTGTTGTTGAGTCGTGCCGGGTCCGGGTCGCGTAGAAGGACTGGACACTGCATTCACCCCCACCCTCTAACCCAGACACACACACACACACACCCATCCCAGCCTCCAGGGGTCAGAACAACTTTGAGGATGTGTGTGTGTGCGTGCATGCACGTGTGTGCGTGAGGCGCGAGATCAGCGGGAACCCCATCCTTCCATTTCATTGGCATTATTGTTGAGGTATAGTGCAAAACCCCTCAAGTTCATTAACATGTTTTTAAACCGATTTAAGGTCCCCCCCCCCTCCCCCCGCTCACCAACTACTGCCATCTACTACCATGGCAACACAACAGTTCTTTTCTTGAGGATTAACGCTCAAGTGGTGCATAAACGTACAGAGCCTCTGTGGTAAATATAAATGGTCCATATGCATGTAAATGAGACACAGTAGGAGGGATAGAGCCTACTGGATATTTGCAGGTTCCATTTATCTGCTAATATTTTCCTTGGGTGGGCTCTCTCTCTCTTTCTCTGTGTATGTGTGTGCAGAAACATTTACATTTTCCACTTTTTGTGCATTTGATCTCCGTTGACTAGAGATGGCCTGTGAAATCAGAAACAGAGCAAGCAAGCAGAGTTTGGGTGGCCCCATCGTGTACAGTTATGTGTGTGTTTGCGCGTGTGTGTGTGTGTGTGTGTGTGAGCTGGGGATCTACAGTAAGCCATATTCACACAGACTGTCATCAGTGATGAAAAGGCCTACCTGGTGAGACCCTTCAAGGACGCAAACATCACGCGAACACAGACTGCTTGCAAATGAATTAAAGTGCACCAAGAATAGGCGTCTTCTGTTTCATCTCTTTCACCACTCCCCCCCACACAGACACACGAACACACCAAAACACACACACAAACAGGGATTTAACACACTGTCGATGTTTATATTGTCCGTGCTCCCAGAATAATGGCAGGCAACGCTGGTACCAGCAGGTGAAATGCTGTGATAGTTATATTTTTTCTGGCAAGTTATTATGAATTAACAAGTCGTGCAATAATGATGAAAATGTAAGATGAAATTGCTGAAGAATTCTTTGTTAAATATGATTCCATTTTCTATGATTACTTTCACAGCATTGTAGTTGCTGGGGACATATCTATATTGCTACAAGAAGAAACATGCAAAATAGTTTAGCTAGATCGTGTAAGTGAGCCAAGGGAGGGTACCTTAAATGTCAGTAATATTCAGTCTTGTGGAAAGTCATGTGTGCACAACTGCAGTGAGCACTGAAGGACTGAAGTAGTTTGGTAAACCGTAAATTCATTTTCAAAATGAACAGCTTCGTGGATGATTTCACTTTTCACCCTTGTTTTTCACATTTACAAATAAGTTTGACAAACCTGGACTTTGTTTCAAATCCACACGACCCTCCGAGCGCTCTAATCTTTTCCTGCGCAATACTTACTCACAGCCTTGTTGCTGCATTCCCAGCACAAACTAAAATGAGACCCATGCTGTAATAGACCAACATTTTCCTCCGGTGCAGCGGCAAAGCCCAGAGACAATCATGTCCCTGAACATCCTCCCCTCTCTCTCTTTCTCTCTTTCTGATGGCAGGAGGGCAGCAGCAGTTAACCTGTCTGTCACTTGTCCTACAACTGAGGAAACCGCTGTCCAAACAAGATATGCTGCCACTCTGGCCTCCAGCCCTGACTCATCGGACTCATCTTCCTCCGTTTTATCTCCGACACCACTTTCCCACAGCCCCATCCAAAGCCGTTAACAGGCAGCTTCCAGGTCAAAGGTCTCGGTGCCGACCGGTTAGGATCTGAATAAGAAATCCCATGATAAACCATATCCAGATATTGTGTATTATTACCTAAAAAGCACACCAGAGTAGAATGAATCACATATTCTCAATAGCATGGACCTGTTTTCTATGCGTGGCAGATGGTGTCATGTCTGTATTAAGTAGCAATGTGTAAATACCTGCATCACAATGGCATTCTACTAGAGTTGTTCGCTATGCTTCTCATAATATGCGTGTAGATATGTAAATGCATGGGGAGATAGCTGCTCTTGAAAACAACAGGTTCAATCACAGTTTTGGTTATGCTTCCCACTGTTTGTTGCTTAAGGTCAGAAAATTCAGATTCATTGGATGTACCAAAAGAGCAATCCCATCTAATCCCTAATGTGGTTATTGATGATCATATATGAATTGACCCTACATTTACTTGAGCTGTGCTGTGTTCAGGCTTGCCACATATTCATGCATTTCTGACATCATGAAAGGCCAAGCCGCTGTCACATGGTGTCTGTTTTGAATTTTAGAACTGACCCAGCTCGCTGACATTTTCCAATATTTTCTCCCTGCAAAAACTCCTATTGGTTTAATGTCAAAATCATGCAAAGAAAAAGCGGCCATAATTACATTTGCTTCGTTCGACCCCCTAAATCCCTTGGGCATCCTGGGTTGATCACATCTGGAAAGATTCAGCGCATAGTAACGTCAGCTAATTGTTTGTCTAATGCTTATTTCGGGACTTCATCCTGCCTTGCTGACTTGTAATATCCCCTATAATTCAGGCTCTGACCGTCACTGATCTTTGCCTCACTGAGCATTTACATCTACCCCTGTAAAATGTGATTGTCTTGGCAGATCAAGGCTGTGACCCGTAAATGCAGGATTCATTACAAGAGACAGTAACAGAACAAGACCATCATCTGTGGATGTGGCGAGGGATCAAAGAGCTGGTGACCTGATTTGGTCAACAAATGGGAAGATACGTCAACGTGAAGAAAGAAGAAAGCGAAGAAGACAGTGGGTGGGAAAAGAGAGATGGATTCTCTGCGAGTGCAAGAATTGGAGCAATCAGAACAATGAAACAGACAGACTCGGCCAAGGAAGCTGGAACAGCGTGAGGAAAAACAAACACAAAAAGATAAGGCCATGTTGTTCGGCCTTTTGGCTGCTGAGTCATGATATCTCTTAGTATTGTTTAAATAAACCTCAGAAAGTCTATCAGTTGCTGCTCTTATTTCTGTTTCCATTTTACACTTTAGTAAACCACGTATGTCTAATGCAGCTTCCGGCAAGGAAACTGACGATCAGACAGTGGTTAATCCTTCCTGATGACCTTCCATTTGCCATTAAACCCTTAGAAAGGCATTTGCAAAAAATGAGTGTGTGCGTGACGATAATTAGCTCTCGATAGTTAAAGATGTATTATAGATTCAAGGTTTTAGATTTCCATGTGTGCATTGGCAGAATGCACCAAAAAATGTCAATGTGTGCTTATAATAGTATAACAGTATATATATATGAAACAGTATATCATTTTTATAACAGTATATAAATGTTCTAAATAATATTATAAAGTATATATCACATTTTCACACTGTATTACAATGTGTATAACATGTGTGTGTGTGTTTAGATCTCCTGAACCACTGCTCTTACAGGAGACCAGTAATGAGCTTATTGGTCTGGGGATGTATTTTAAGCAGGTCACAGGGTCTGGATTGTTAAAAAGCAGACTGTGTGCACTTGGATATGTGATATATGGGCTAGTGGCAGTAATTGTAGCTCTGCCAGGGTTAGTGCTTGTTGTTAATGGTGTTGTTGTGTCATTTGTTAATAAGGAGGGGGGTCTTGGCGTGTAATGTGTAATTATTTGTAATGGAAATGTTGCTGATACGTGAAGCCAAACTCATTTGCATACGTTATGTGGTGTAATCATGTCGACACAATCTGTTTCAAATATTAATATGGTGCACTTAATTAAGGGCTTAGTGTGTGTCTAGATGTGTCTACAGAAGTTGAGTGAGAGCTGACAGCACGATCTAAAAGCCTGGTGCAAGACAAACATTTTTGGCTTTGAAAAGTTAGAAAAACAGTATGACGTCAGACAGGAAGCAGTTATCATGGATCATATCAGCCTCTTAACGTTGGCAGTCTGCCCCTGGTCAGGTAGAATACAAATGGTTTCATCAGATATTTTTCATCAAATGCAGCCGCCTGCTGTTCCCTGAAACAGAGTCTATGGGAGAGACGAGTCTGAACCGCAGCGCAAAAATGGCACGTTGTCAAGCTCAAAGACCTCAGTGGGTGGTAATTATCTGGGGGTTTGTCTTAAGGAAAAACTGGTGTCCCGTTATACCTTGTCCTGTGACCCACTATTTATATACAAATCTTCACTCATGCTGCTTCAACGGATTCACTGGAATCTAATGGTGCCGTGACAGATTACAACCAACTGAATACCTCACCCTCTCTTTCATGCATGTAAGAGTACGCATGGTGGTGGTCAGTTAAGATGAACATTTGAAAGCCCCTCTCTAGTGCAAGTCTATGGCGCATAACGCAAAAGTGAAAACTACTAATATAACCTATTATACACTGAGGTAGTAAGAATATATCATTGCTCATCGCTACGTTACCTACCGTTTCTGTTTCTTATAACTATGCCACCATTGGCAAACTATTTTCAACATAATAAAATGACTTATATTCAAGTTTGGTAAATATGAAAAAAATAACAATTAAAATGTTGGAACTAAAACAACTGCAACATTCAGACTGTCTTTTTTTTATTCCAAGGTCTCAGTCCTCTGGCAGAGTGTGTTAATGGACTCGACATATTTTCCTTACTAAGTTTTAGTCTATAAATCACTTATTATTATTATTATTATTATAAATGACTCAACATTTTACAACACAGCTCTCTCACTCTTTGCCATCTCCAAGCTCTTACACAGGACTTTGCGGTGCCTCTGTTGAACGGTCTCCGCCGGACTGTAGTGATGGCAGTAATTGAGTAAAGAGTGGGTAAATACACAGGTCAAAAGTTAAAAGCAAATATTGACCCACTGACTCGAGACCGGGAAGCTCAAGAAAACAGCTCCACAATTTGGGCAAGGTGAGCGAGGAGACTGTCAGAGACGTTACTTGTGGAAAGTTTTTTTTTTCTTACTGCTGATTCACAGAACAGTCCTCTTGGACCATTTTCACAGGGCCAAGAAATTCACACCACAGATCCAACTCCCCTGGTTTCAACGCAGGATTTAAGCTCTAAGCTTTCCAGCAATGACACGGCCATTTCAAATTCCCACACAGCCAGGCTGGAGGACTTTGTTTCAGCTCAGGTGATAATCGCTCTGACATCTGTCTAGTGTGTAGTGTGTGCTGGACAGAGGGACAAGAGGGAACTAACGCGGTTGCTTTTTTCTCCCTGTGAGCCAACAAACCCAATAATCACAATAATCAATTCAAAACTTTCTCCCGAGTTATTCACCCCGCAGGCCAAGTCTCCCCGTTCCCTCTATAGTTACAGTTCTCTATCTCAAAATCTCCACGGAAAAAATTCGGCCCTTGAAGAGATTGGAAAACAGAACCTCCTCGCCTTTCATCGTAAATTACCCATATCGGTGTATGTGTATCGCAGCTATATCTTCGACTGCTTGCTTTTGCTTCCACTGGGCATTCATTGTTTGAACTCCTGAGTTTCAGCAGAGAAGCGATCGCGATAAAGACTCCGGGGTGGAAGAGGCCATTTTGGTTCTTCAATGACACGTAATCGAGGCCACTGAGTGGTCTCTGGACAGGAAACCGGGGGCCGCTGGGGGTCGTTGACAGGCGTCACTGACCCTTTTCTCCACTCATCTGGGGAGAAATCAGAGCCTTTCAGCTGACAACACAACATCTCTGCACATTCGGAGCCGGCCAAAGATTCTGCTGCTAATAGCTGAGGAATGATGATCGTCCCCATGGTCGGGTTTCACAGCGGAGACGTTTGCAGACAAAGGACAGGGAGGGGAGAGTCAACTCGGTGTCAAACACACGGCATGTCAGCCCCCACGGACAAGACTTTCACCCAATGGAATTGAGTAGCGAATCAACCTGGAAAGGTTTTCAACTGCTAAAAATGATATAGGACATACATTAAAACAAGTATTTTCTTCAGGCCTTTGCCTTGCGCTATACTCTAGCGCCTTTTTTTTTAAACCAGTATCGGCAACCTATAACACTGGTCAGGTCGTACTGGCTGAGTACTTTCCAGTGTAATTAGTTCAGCCCAGTATCAGTAGGAACTGAACTTACATCAATATGGATTCCACAGGTGTACGTTTGCTTAACTCAAACCATTCCTTATCCCTCCTTCTTCTTTTTTTTTACCATAAACACAGTCTTTTACAACATTGCCCATACAATAGCTGCTATGCATAGGCAACGTTGAAAGCTCTATATCTCTACCACAACTGGTTTGAATAAAAGCTGTGAAAGAAAAAAGACTGCATCATTAAACATCATCCAAGGTTTTCCAGAATTATCCGCATTTTTCTTTGACGATTGGGTTATCTATATTTGCTTATTTCAACATTTAAAGGGGCACTCCAGCAACTGTATTTTGTACGGCACATGCAAAAATCTAGCGCCCTTGCAAAAGACAGATTTGAATCTAAATTCATTTGTTGCAGTTGTTGCTCAGTGCCTGGTAAATACCCACATCTTCCAAGTTTTCTAACTCAAGCTTTCTTTTACAAGCGCAATGTATCCAAGCCTCAGGCCCTACCCCTAATGATATCATAAGGGATTTTTTTCTTACAGTTTGTTGACTACTAAACTGATAATCCCATGTAAAAAATGGTGAAATGCCTCTTTCAAAAGCATCCATTAGGGGGCGGTGTCACCCCCAAAGCATGTCATAATTGAGGGGGGTCACTAAATAAATGATGTTTGGATACAAGCCAAATCAAGTCCAGAAACAAAATCCGAGATCAAGCTCTGTTTAAAACTTGTTGATGCCATTTATTTTAGTCTTTTTGTTACTTGACAATATAACTCAGACAGCAAACTTAAACAGGATTTGTCTTGATGGCATTAAACAGAAATGTAAAGGACATTAAGGAATGAGTTTAGACCTTTTGTCCTTCCTCGACCCACAGATATCCTACAACTTCTGCCAACTCTTCTCTTGGCTCTTAATCAGCAAACAAACGCAATCTTAGCCGCCTCTTTCCACCCAACCATCCATCCCTCCTTCTGCTTCTCCCCTCTCTGTCTGTTTTATGTTTTCCAAAAAAATTAAGTTTGACATGGCCCCTCATGAAGGTACAGCTCGCTGCGGGACCCAAAGGTCCCCTGAAAACCCTTCAAATCCCAGAGGGGCAAATTAAAAATGCATCGTCATTAATCTAGTGTGAAGTCTGTTTTCTTTTTTTGTTGCAAGCTTTCCATCCCCCTCCGTCCATCTCCCTGGCAAAGCATTATTACCACTAATCCTGCGGTCTGACTCAGGCCTGGGACCCTCTTTGCATGAATGTCCAAGAAGGAGGAAACCCCATCTGGGTGCGGGCAGCTCAAACCACACAGCTTTATGAAGGACGTGTGAAAACCCTGAAAATATCTGGGTTTAAAGTAATGAGAGGGAATCTGATGTATAGCACGGAAACATAAACCCCTTCTCTCCGTTTTGTTCTCTTGCCCGATCCTCCTCTCTGCTCTTGCCCCTCATATATCAGTGAATGTCTGTTTGTGTTGCTGGTACATTCAAGGAGCTGATAGTTGTATCAAATAGCTTTTTTTCCCTCCTTTGGCACAGTTCAAAAGCAAATACCAGCAGTCGTGCATTATATACACATCCAGCTTTCTTTGTTTAATGACATGACAGCATGCCTGCGGTGTAAAATGTTACTTGTTTAATCAACAAAGCTTTCTTGCAGTTTTTTCCAGTCTCATAAAATTGTCCACAGATCCTTATCCAATATTTATATTTGCAAGCAAATGGGGTTTAACATCCCCGTAATCCTGACGTAAAGTCAAGGATGTTTCCGTCTCAACATTTTCATGCCAAAACATTACAATTGCAATATAAATCAAAACGTGATCCGATTATCCGATATCTTGTTTAAATGTTTGCAAAAGTTTGGTTGACCTATTCTCATTAGTGTCCAGATTGACTAAAGATGGAATAACAGTCCATGGTTGCCTTTGGAATGAGACAGAGTTAGGGGAAGATTATTTTCTACATATTTTAAGTCACGGGACATGCATGCAAATGTTGTCAGAACGGATCCAAAGTTATCAGTATCATACTGGAACGTTTCTTTCATGTTTTTTATAAGGGTAACCAACAAACAATTGTTACTGTGTTACTCTGTATCACTGTGTGTTGATGACATTTCCAAGAAGGCTAATCAAATCATTCGTGGGTCAACAGATAAAAAAAATCTGAGGTCACCCGGCTTTGTCCTTCAGGGTGAATCTGTGTCGCTTCACTATTGGAGAGTGACATCTTACTTTACCAAAATAAAAACACATACAGTCTGACTGTTTGCCAGCATTGGACCACCCATTAGACACACAAATAAACACACACACACACACATATAGTACAAATAATGCCAGATTTAAACCCCCAGTGGCGAGAGATAAATGGAGAGCCTGAACATGACACCCACTGTATCAACAGGCCTGGAAAGGGTCACTGGGGGACAGTGCCTGTCCTCGATGCCTTTGTCATTACAGCAAACATCCAGCCAGACAATGATCTGAATCCGAATGGCATTGTGGAAAAACACAGCTGACTAATGAAGGGCTAAACCCCCAACTGACAGTGACGCAATAGCCAAGATCTATTTAACAGAAATGGAGCTCGCTCACATAGTGCTACCCACGGTGTGCATCTACAGCTCTCCTGTAATAGGTTAGCATATTAAACATGACACACAGGGCCTGCTAATCCTGTGCCAACTACGCTATTCACCATTCTTTGGATTGCTGTTGTTCATGCAAGCTTTTTTGTTGTCCATAATCCCTAAAGGTCTGGAAACTTGCAACACATCAATGTAGGTTACTCACAATAATAACAAATGCACTTCACATGCTTACGATTAATTGAGTATGAAAGCAATAAATGGCCCACATCAGTGATCTCTTTTTTTGTCTTTACAATGACTTTACAACCAATGCCTCATCCATTTTGGATTAAGAGTTCATAAGCCTTCATAAACGGAATAACGTTATAGGATTAAAAATGATACCAAAAACAACTATAACATATGAAGTCAAAATCAAACTTCATCCACACACACGCCTCTTTGTTCAGCAAAGTAATCAAAAACAACATCCTGCTTTAAATGCAAAGGAAAGCTGATGCTGAAGCTAATAGTGGCTCATCATCCAAGTCAATACGGGAACTTTGAGGGCTTTGCATAGGTCCCAAATGTATACAGGTACATTTTATATTAAATGAAACACTGATTGACACGAGGTGGTAGGAATCTGATTTGAAATGAAAACAAGAGGCCCCATAGATCAGTCTAAGCCTTAATATACGGTGAAATGTTATGAATGACTGTCCTATAATGCTGAAATGGAGAATAGTCCTCAAGGCCTTGTTATATTTTCCTCTTCACACCTTATCCAACACACCATTTATTGTGGCATTTCTGAAGTGCTACTATTAGGTGTTATTACAAGGTGGATTACAGTATATCTACCAACACACATGGTAACTTCAATGACACTGTAAACGTACATACCCCCACGTACACACCCCCCCCCCCCCCGACACACACATACACACACAGCAGCTGGTGCTCAGCGCCTCCCCCCATCTGTACATCTTAGACACTGATAGACCCCCATTACTTTAATATGAAAATTACAACCACATGAAATTTCTCCCATGGTTCAAACATACAGCGGCTGGCAACCACATTGTATGGCAGCCTGTCGCTCCAGCTCTGTTTTTTTGGCCCTCCCCTCCCTCAACTGTGGAACAGGCACTTCAAGGTTTGCCAACCATAACACGGCTGGCACAGCATTTGCCCTCCCGTCACCGCTGTGCACGCAAACGTTGTTTCGCTTCTTTCTTTCCCCTTTTCTTCACCGTCCGTTTATTTAGTTTTTTTTTTTCCTTTCTTTTCCGAATGGAAATGTTGAGGTCCATTGGTGTTGCCTGTTCCGGGCGAGCGGTTCCAAGCACAAAGGGGAGGATGAGGGATGGGCGGAGGGGTTGAGGATAGACAGTAAGAAGTCGAGGGGGAAATTGAGATTCTTGCCCAGCACTGAGGGAGCTTCAAAACAGCCACCATGTGTTCTTTATTTCGGCTGGGGTTTGATGGCAAATGGAGCGAGGCAAGAACTGGCTAGACCCGCTCGCCAATGCACAAGTAATACACGCACACACACTCAAACATGCACACAGAGAACGACGTCCACATACTGCCCACTACCCTCATCCAACAACCACATCCACTGACTATAAACCGATACAGAAGAGAGGACTGTACTTTCCCACACCCTGCTGCCAGTTTGGACTGATGACATTAGCTAGATTTTGGTTCACGGCAATACGACAAGACACTGAGGTTAATAGGAATGTATGGCTCCCCTAAAAAGCCATGAACGTACACATGTTAACATGCTAACAGTCATCCAGGGGAGAGAACTGAGAACACTTTCTGCTTTCCGGCAGCCAACATCGGTTTCAAATTCAATCAGGAGCAGGCCTGGGAGCTGCCAATATACTGTTGGCTGCAGACCAGAGCTCCCTGCCTTGTTCAAGGGCAACCAATATGGCTGACAAGGGGAAAGGGACTTTGCGATTACAAAGAACACCCGGCTAGCCACATCTCTCCAGACAATCTTCAAGTCTCACAGGGGAAAATATGTGGCTCTATATCAGCTAAATGCTCCACTAGATTAACCAGTGGGCCTTTAACTTTCTTGGTCAGTCATATAGTGATTCTAGAACTGGAGTCGTCTATAGTGTACAAACAACTACTAGTACAAATTAATGTATGACGATGGCCCTGTTGTTCTTTAAGGCTCAGGGCTTGTCGAACTCTAATCCTTCAGAGCAAATGTTTTGTCTCTAACTGCTAGGAGCAAAGGTGGTCATGGAAACAAGTATATTATAGATAAACACAGGAGGCGAAGCCCTTCAGTGTTTGTTCTGCTGTAAACATGAAAGCACTTTCATGCTGGCGGAGAGCAGCGGCCTGTACGAGTGTGTGTGCGCGCTCGGGATGCATATGTGCGTTGCATGTATGAGTGTGTATAGAGGGCTATGTCTGTTTATTCTCACCCTCGGACGGACGGGATTAATGGCTATTCCGATTTTGGCTGCTGATGGGAGATGTCGCTCCAAAAGTTCCGCTGCAGCCAAGCTCTCAAAACCACCAAATGAACAAACAAGGTGTCCGTGGTTAACAGTAGACGGCCAAAGTTTTGCTTGTCATTAAAACAATCTTGGAGGTTTTATATTTAGAGTTTAGAGCACACACCTAGCATTCAAGGCATATGCTTGAGAGTTGACTGTACATACAGTAGGTCATAAATCCGCATGAGCAAGTGGTTTCAGATGCATTTCTTTTGACATCATTTACAACACCAGTGTGTTATTTTGTTAAACATTTTTACAAAGTAAAGCAGTGAAAAGAACAAAAAAAGATAACAGATTAGTGTAGAACCACACAGAACCAAACGTTCCGCCAAAGAGGCACCAGATAGCAAAAACAATTGTATATCGCATAATTTAGTAAAAACGACTGAAGAAAAATTCATTGGGCAACTTGAGGCACCATTTTAAAACACGGTATGCATTTACATCCGTGATGTAAACAAAAAACTGGTTCCCTATATGTGCTCTCTATAAAGTGATCAAGGATAGAGTTGTGGATTTGAGTCATTACAAAGTAATGTAAATGTACCCAGTCCAACTATCAAACTCTGCTGGACAGCTCTAACAATGAGCAACCTGTGGGCCTCCAGTCTAGACGGACTGTAACAGGTCTCCTCGTGACTATGATTATGCTCTTAATCTCACAGAAAATGTCAATGATCTGCGCTAAATGGCTTGACACAATGGCACGCACAAACATACACACACACACACACGCACGCTCTGCGGATCAGCCACTTGGTTTCCTTTCAGACATGGGAAAAGGTGTGGCACACGAGAGATTACCGGGATACGCCGTACACCGATCACGACATTACATTGCTCCCCAGGTTCCCACATGCTGTTTACAAACAGGCACATACACCAAACCCTTGAATCTGAGCTGGATCCTCTCTCGAGGAGAGTGAACAGCAGACCAGACCAGATGTGGCAGTAATGCTGTTTTAAAGCTGAATTTTTTTCAATTGCAAACAAAGATTTGCCAACTACCTTTTGAAAATTCCTCAGGCTGTCTGCATTACAAAACATGTATCTCAGCTAAACAGCTGATCTCAGTTCCAAAACTCGTTCTCACCAACAATACACATCAGACATGTTTTAAAATAAGCGAATTTATCACTCCAGGCACACTGAACTACAAAACATTGTTTGTGCTGACCGTGTTCACATGTAACAAGTAAAATCGTCTGCCAGTCCCCTTTCCCTGAATTTTTCACAGTCGTATGGCATTGTTTGCAATGAACATATCAATGAAAGCGGTTTCCTGGGTATCTAAAAACAAATGAGGCCTTTCCCTACTGTAGGAGGCATACTACATACGGCCTTCCATAAAAGAGAGTCCATGATTGACCACATGGTGAAAAATTGAGGCCCTTATCTCATCAGAGACCACCGCTCTTGGTCTCCCTCTCCCCCTTCTTCTCTCTCCACCAACATGTCCCTTTTAATCCATATTTTCAACATGAGCATTCGGAAGCCATCTCCTTTTATTATATTTGCTTGCTATGCTATGAGAAATTAGTCCAAACACAGATTACCTGGGGAGGTTGTCGGCTGTAAACTGCATTCAGCTGTGCCTGGAAGAATACGATAAAGAAGAATTCATTTATATATTATTAATAATTGAATTGCATTTACACGCTGTTCTTTTTGACATGACACACAATCAAGTATTATTAATTCATTATATGGTTATTTTTTTATATTACTTTTAAGAAATCGATTTTTTTTTCGTTTTGAACACACTGTTTAAGCTTTTGAAAGATTTGCTGCAAAAGTATGGTGTTTTGTGAGTGGTGGACTCCGACTGAGAAAGCAGTTTATGAATTGAGTGTGGTCACTGAATGTATTGTGTGTACAAAGCAATAGAATGTGATTCATAGTTTGCTCCACATAGATATCTGTTTTGCTGACTGTGTGGTTTGCTTGAGAATGTGACTTTAGTTTTAAACGTGGCCTGTAAGCGAAAAAAAAAAGAAATGCTGGACTTCCATGGAACGTTCTATCGGAAGATCCCCTTCACCCAGTGCGACTTCATTGTTTCTTCGACAGCGTAAGAGCCACAGAAGTGAAACTGTTAAATCTCCTGTCTGTGGATTTATTTGAGCTTCACTACAGGAAGCGTAGGCAGTCAAAGACTGCAACACTGCAGTCTAACTCTGTGATAACATTTATCTGTCTGAACGTTTGGCAGACTCTGCTGTCTGATGATGCATGTTTGTTAACATTTCTTTTGGGATGCTGGACATGGTGATTACTGCCATAACGGGATTCATGATGAGGGAATTTCAACTGGAGCAGAGTAGAAAGAGAGTGTGTGTGTGTGTGTAAGTGCAGGAAATGCAGGCAGATAAATCTGCATGATGGTATTGGTGGTTTGGACGGAATCATCGTGCCAACCATGTATCATGTCCAGCCAAGTCCCTCTCATTCATCCATGAAGCCTCTTCACTCATTTTCCTTACCTTCTCTTTGGTTCATTTTTTATAGCAAATGATTTTGTTTTTGTTGCATGACCCATGTGAAAGATATACATTAAGAGCATTGATTCAAACTTGGCGTAAGCGGCATATCTTTTCAAACATTCTTCAACCTTAGAGAATCGCAGAAAATCTGCAACGGTTAAGTGTTTGTACCTTCTGATCGGAATATTAAAATCCCATTGGACTGCTGCGGAGGTGTGTGTTTGTGCATGTGCATGTGAGTAACCTGAAGAATCTTGGCACAGTTGGATTCCAGCTCCCCTCGTGTGTTTGAGCCTTTCCCGAGTTAGATGTCCTGTGGGTTTTAGAGCAGTCAGTTGTGGAGAAGCCACAGAACTCAGTGTAATGGCACTCTTTTAGAAGACTGTGGGTCAGCGGCAACACATTCAGATCTGGAAACACAACTCTGATGAGGAACAACAAACAGAGCAAACACCACAACTGAATGCAATGCAGTACACATAACTTAACACAATAGACAAACAAATGAGTTTGTAACCCAGTAGAAGGAATGAGTTTCATGCATTTATTTGATAACAAGACAAAGCAAAACAGTGACAATTTATGGTGCGTGTGTCAACGAAAGTCACATTTCTATGTGAAAAAAAAAAGGTCCAATATTCACTTCCCTGTCCAGGCTGCAAAGGTTACAGAAAGCTAACGCTAAATAACGTTAGGGAGACATTGCTATATCACAAGATGCAGATTTGCATCCAGCTTTCATTACACACCCCATTTGCATTTGCACATAAAACTCCAAGTCACGTTGAACTTCTTTCGGTCAAAACAATACTGTTAATACATTGTTTTTCATCGTTTGAGGTCTGCATCACCTCGTTGAAGCTGAGGTTTAGTGGCACCAAGAGCTAAATTACCTCTTATCCTTTACATTAAGGTAGTGGTACGTAAGTTCGAATTGTCTTCTGACTCCCTGGAAGATGGGACAAACAAAAAAAAGTAAAATTGTACGGAAGCTTATTTGACTGAAAAAAAAAGCAAGCACTGTCTGTGGGGGTTCAATCCTGCAAGTTGGAACAGCCATCCTGAGAACTGGAAGTCAGACTTAACTTTCCAGAAAAGCTGCTTCAGAACATTTGAGTTATGGCGTTGTTGCGGCTTAATGACTATTTTGAGTTCTACCCTTGT
Organism: Colistium nudipinnis; assembly: GCA_016785305.1. Classification (NCBI taxonomy): domain Eukaryota; kingdom Metazoa; phylum Chordata; class Actinopteri; order Pleuronectiformes; family Rhombosoleidae; genus Colistium; species Colistium nudipinnis. Next base: position 2,381,589 of record JAFBJU010000111.1, on the reverse strand, counting down.
GTGCTTGCTCTAACCACATCTATATGAACACCTGCATTTATTAAATTCAAATTATGAATTAAATTAATGTTTAACTTTGAATGCAAGATGTTTGATATTTGCCTTTAAACACACTGACCACATTTCCTGTAATGACATATGTTAAAACATTTTTTTTTATACCAAGCGGTTTATTTGTTTTTAGCATAGCCTCAAATGGAAATGAAGCCAAAACCATAGCATTGTTGATAAACCAATGAGGTTTCATGGACTCATACAGGCCATAGAGCTTCACAATACCTCAAAACATATGACAGCTCCAAGATATGAATCGTTGCTGGTTCTGGCAACGGCTGTAGCACCTTTAGTCAGCAGGGGTAACTGATATGATCTTTATTCTTTCTCTAGTTTCAATTGTTGACGCACATTGACTAGGCCAATTGTGCAACACATCATTACACATTTTTCACTTGTGTGAAGTTTTCCGCTTCTCACGCACTGCTCCAGCACGCCATGCATCCTACCGTAAAGTGCAATTTGCCAATATGTCATCATGGGTACGAGAACTAACAAAATCTCGATTTATCGGGCTCCGTGATTCAAAGTGGCTTTGGGTCCGTCTCTGATCTAATGGGTCGAGGCTGTGGACATCCTTTGCCAAACATTTCGGAGAAGCGGTTCCAAAATAAACGTCCGCAGACGTTGGGGTGACTCTGTCAGTCTTGTGAAATCAAACCCATTAACCTCCTCTTAGTCCTCCTCCTCCGCTTCCTTTTCATTAAATGTTGGAGAGTAAATACACCACAAAGAGGGAGAAAGGGCAAACAGAGAGTCCGGACTCTGCTTTCGTTCACTCCCTCCTTTCATTCACAACAGATTTATTCTCTCCTTCTCTATGCGAGCATGAGAGCAAACATCAGTAAAACTAGAACTCCAACTGTAATTAAAATGGACACCTCCATCAATGAGGGGGCGCTGAATGGTCCTATGAAAGTCCGAGTATGAAAATTATGGGAATCGTATGATGTAGCCAACACGGTCACCCCGTCAAACATGTAAGGGAGATTTTGGAGCGATGAGCTACACAGAGCTCCGCACCACCGTCATCAAAAGACCAAATGAGGGAATATCCTTAGGAAGAAAGTTTCCATCCTGGCCGTGGAGTTCAGAGTAGGATCAATGCCAAGGCTCAATGAAGCTGTTCTGGCAGCTCATAGTGGCCCAACACCTTGCTGAGTCACTTAAGGTCCGTTCTACTCATGCTCACCCACCAGTGCAGCAGATTGACGCAAGAGGTTCTGTGTCCAAGGTTGTTTTCAAAAACGTTTTAAACGTAAATAGCCGGAAATAAAAGCTAATATTCTAAACTCTTATCCCATACTTTTAAACTTAATGTCTTTCAGGTCTCTCCCCATTCCGCTAGTTTCCATTTGACGCTTTGCAAATGTTCTAGTCTTATTTGAACAACTGAGCTGTGTGTGCACGGCACCTGTACGGACCATATTGATCATATTAACTCCATTAATTTCAACTGAAAAATATGTGAATACACAAAACCATACCATTCAGGCCCAGCAGCCAAGCAGGTGCACCCCACACTCCAGCTTCCCCCCTTATTTTTCTACCTGATTAAACGCTGAGTTAAAAGGCTTTCATGTTGCTTGCCTGGGGACTCGGCTTTGGCAAACGTAACCTGGCTCGAACTCCGCCGCACATCCTGGGAAAAAATCATCACGTATGGGACTTACACAGTTTCCATGTTGAAATCCAATGGAACAATATTGATGTTTTAAAAAGTCTGTATTTCCACACCCCTCCCCCACCCACCCACCTGCACACGCCGGGACAAGGGGTTCATTGAGGGAAGAAAATACCACTAAGCCCTCTTGATTGCTGGAGCGGCCTTCTCCTTGGACTCCTCCGGGTCACCTGCTGCTTCACCACCAACTCAACCAGCAACCTTTTCTTTCTTTACATTGATTACTGACAGTGACCCAAGAATGCGAGAATCCACTGAGCATGCCGGCAGATTAAATGAGGACATTTTCTTTTGATCAGTATGGCGGTATCCAATGCTTGAAATATTTAAACCGAGTAAGCTGCGAACAATAGCTCAAGAGTCGGCGAGAAGTGCCCTGATGTCTTTTTCTCCCTCTTCTTCTTCACTTCCTCTTTTTCTGCTTGTGTTATTTTTTCTGTCTGCTGCCCATGACCCCCCGGCCAGCAATCAGGGCAGCAGCACAGGGCAGATTAGACAGGCATTAACTATGATTAATTGGAAAAATAACAAGGTAGCCATATAAAGGCTCCACTTCCACGGCATCTTTGCAGCCGCTTTGAATTGGGCTACTTGTCCTTGATCTGCACACATCGCAAACAAACACACGCATGTGCACTCTGAAACGCATGTGGGCAAACGTGCACAGATGTGCACACAGATACACACGCGTGCCCCCCCCACACACACACACAAAACACACACTATTCCATCTGTGGGCCGCCTTTGACTCCTAGTGAGCATCTATAAATCAAAGCCTGAAGAAAGAGGAGTCCTAGGCTTGTGTTTGTAATATAAAGGAGGGTGCGTGAGTGTGTGTATGTGCGCTTGCATGTCTGTGTGTGTTTCTGAGAGATTTAAGGGAAACTGTAGGGCCATAAACCCCCTGGGCTGAAAGAGAACAAAGGGCAGACATTCATTAATCTATGTGCGGGCCTCTACTCCAGGGGAGTGCAGAGAGTAAGCCACAAAAACACACTCTGCTGCACCACTACTTATATGTGACAACCTGCCTCTTCGGTGCATGTCAGCGTGTGTGTGTGCGATCTTAAACCAGCCCCATATGGAAACGCTGCCACTCGAAGGAAGCATTTACGTGGACATGGACGTAAATAAAGCATGCGTGTGTGCGTCTGCGTGTCCAGGTAAGTGCGTATGGTGCTTCAGTCGGGGCCAGAGAGGCAGGATGTTCCCATGCTATGGAGTGTCAGGCAGTCGGCTGGCCCGCGGCCAAGCCAAACCTGCGGCGGCTGGAAGGAGAGCGGCCCAGTACCGAGATCCAGTTACCGTTTCCTCAATCACAGAGCTGGAGCAAAACAGACCTGATGAGCAGCGTTTCCTGTCCACACACAGACGATAAAATGATAAATCTGGGAAAGCAGTCTTGGCCTGTGCCCGAATGCGTCGCACCAGCTAAAGAGGAGGGCTGCACTTTAAATTTCACTCAAGAGAGATCATTTGCCAATTCTCTTGCTCTTCTTCATTTTGTCTTCCCATCTTGCCCGTCAACCTCCGCCTCCACAGAAAGAAAGGGGAAAGGTAAAAGGGGAGTGAGTGTGTCTGTGTGCATATGTGCGTGTGTGTGTGTTTATGCCCCATATGGAAGCCATTCTCTCGTCCCCGCCGTATTCACTCCTGGCAATGTTTGGACATTTTCTGGAGATGAGTGCCGTGATGTCACACATGGGCACAGTACTGCTGTGTCAGGAAAGAGGAGGAGAAAGCTTGAAAGCTGGAGAAGGAGGGGTTGGCGATGGCGGTTGGCGCGGAGAGGAGGGGGATGAGGAGAAGGAGGAGGTCGGGATGAGAGCGAATTGCTGAGCCGCCAGTTTTTTCTCACCACACAGTAAATTAGCATGCCGGTTCCTTGATGGAAAACATACGGGGGGCAACGCTGAGGGGCCTCCTGAGAACGTAGAAATGTTGAGAGTTGAGTTCTGCCAGAGTGGCGGGGTGAGGTGCGGGTGTGTCGGGGGGGGTCTTTTCAATTAAAAAAAGGGCCACGGACAAAAACATCTCCACATCAGGACGAGTCCCAGCAGAGACGCGAGAGCCTGAGAGAGAGCAGATGAGTCCTGCTGTCAAACAGCACACACTGCTTCTAATAAAGCCTCCTAGCCCCGCCCCCTCCGCCGTACGGAAAAAAACAGCGGCGGTACCAACAGCCTGGCCTCACACTCCACTGGAGATAATTAAGTATAAAATAGAAGTGCAGTTTCCACTGGCGAGTGTTCCACAGCTGCGGCGTCGTCCCAATCACTGTCTCCTGAATTGGGACGTGCCGCAAGCTTCAGTCACACTTGCCGAACTCTATTCACACACGAATGCGCTCTATTGTGCGTTCGGATCGAGTTCCAGCCTCAGTTGATTATTTCCATTCACAAATGTTAAAACAATAATCCCGAAGGAGTTGTCTATCAGAAGACGTTTTTGAAACACGTTCGATTCAAACACATCTGTTCAAAGGCTCAAAAGAGGTGAGCTGTATTTATGAATGAACTTTAGTTGGAGGAGAGACTTGAAAAATGAAAATGAAAAAAGAAAAGAAAACTCATGTTTCCACAAGTTGATCTCTGGTCGTGCGCTAAGCTGCCAGCTGAATTATTGATATTGGCCCAGTTGTTTGTGATATGAGCTTCATGCATTTCATTAACCAGTATGGAATAAAACACAGAATATCAGAGAGTCGATCTCGAAGCGTTTCCGCAACACCAGTGTCCCTGCTGTAATACAGACGGACATCAGTGCCCCACACATATAAAAACACTCCTCTTCCTTTTCCCCTTCCTCATGAGGATGTGGAGAGACCTGATTTTACTGCCCTAGGGTTACAAATTTCACCGACAGAGGAGGTGAACGGTGGACACCAGTCTTTTACGAGGCTCTACAGTACTGACCGTGGCACACACACACACCTAAATTTAAGCCATTCCCAGAGGCCAGGCCAAACAAAGCCTCAGGAAAAAATGCGGCAAGCCGGCTCAGTGCTGCCTGAAAAACAACAGGAAACACATGTGGAGCGCTGGATATAGGGAGGGACGGTGGGCCTGCAGAGCAGCCAGGAACCAGAATCCCAGGACAGATCCCTTAGTCACCCGGCCTGACCCGGCCGGTTCCCACTGACACTTCCTCAGCCGTTACAGTGGGGCAAAGGTCGGGGCAGGAGGGCGGGCAGATATCAGTGCTGGGCTCGGCCACAGGAAACAGGCCGGGCACGGAGAGGTGGATGAAAGAAGCGAGAGGAAGGGATGATGGATGTTTTTGTCCTGTCTGCAGCAAGCGCACTCTGTGGCATTGTCATGCTTACATAACAGATAAACACTGCCTCATGTTCCTGGACATCTGCCCTTCCTTTATAGATTAAAACGGGGTCCAATATATCATGATATTTATAAACAAAGATAACAGTTATGCCTGCCAGCAGGGACTAAAGAGCAACACCTGCATCTCGTGTGGAGATGGACGAGGACCTTTCAGCTCTTTTGTTTGTTTTGGTGAATGCGGCCTCGTTTCACCGAGGATTACCGAATGACCTAAAGATGGGCTGAGATGGGGTGTCGGCTGAGACGTCACACCGAAATGATCCTCCTCATCATCGTCATCCTTGCCGTCATCTCCTTTCATCCCCGTCCCTTTTCTGCTTTTTGCCGTTCATCAGCAAGTCAAACGGAAAGCAGGGCAGAGTTTAGTCAGAGTTTGGGAAATGTTAATCTTCTTTTCCAGTCTACTCCAGCCACTGATGGCACAGCCAACGTCAGTGTTTAGCCCGAAACAGCGAGCGAAGCAGGCCAAGTGCTCAGTGGGTTGGAAGTCCCAGTCTCTGGATCTGACGAAGATGCTGAAAGAGAGCTGTAACTACTGCGAGTGAACTTCATTTTTAATCTTTTCTTCACATAACCAAGTTCTTCATTTCTTTAAACTGTATTAGGTAAATGTATAATCCATTTTTGGTTTCAGCCTGTCTGACTAAGCCCTCTTGACTAACTCCTGTCAACCCAGTCTCAACGATATTCGTGGGATTTGTACGAAAATGAATCTGTTGATCCATGGCCACCGTAGCGATTAGCTCTCAAGAGACGTGCTGCTACAAATATTTAAATGGGGAGGACACACGTTATTCCAGCATCTGTGCGCAGTCTGCACTGTTTTATCCGTTATTGTCATTACATTGTCCTTATTTTTATTTTCAATATTCATCTGCAATTGATCTGTTTTCATCTCAGTTTCATATCTGAGCTTCTCAGCATCTTATACAGTGAATTGATGTTGCTTTTGTTGTGTTTATGTTTATAATCCTGAATAAAATAAAATCCGGTCCACATGAATGATGAGAATTCTGACCGATGAAACGGACTGAGAAAGGTGCGACTAGGAGAGTACGATCTGACAGTATATTAATGCACAGGAAACAAAACTCTGCGTGTTACCACGGTGACGACGCCAGCCAAGAGTTAGGGTTAGGAAACGGTGCATGCCTCTTAATACTGTAATTTACTCTGAAATAAAAAAAACTGATGTTTGTAGGATAGCAGTCAATCAAAGAAAACATAATTTGGAGCTGTCTGATTCTCTCTTTTTTCAATATTCCTAAAATCGAAAAAACTCAAGTTTGTCCTTGTTACTTGCGCGACATCAACCTCCCATTCATCCATGTGTTTTGTCCATGCAAAAGTTGACACTGATTTGCATATAGTCGGGCAAAACACTTTGCACAATTGAACCTGAATTTGTATTCTGGCCAACTGAGCCACCGACACTGTTTGTGCCTGTAGGTGTAAAGTTGAAAAGTCATCTGGCTTTTATCCAGACACAACACCAAACATCAAGTACAAATGAGGTTGGACATTTTGACACGCCCTTGTCACGTAGTGACGGATATTTTGAATAGATATCTATTCCATTCTCTTTTCACGTTAAGTTACCACCGCAACAGCTAAATATCCCTGAAGGATCGTTTAGGTTTCAACGCATCTTAAAAACAAATGCTATTTCTCTCCACACTGCACATTTAGGTCGTCCTGTGTAAACTCCTGTGTTGTGTGTGTTGACAGAATCATGCACCAGAGCCTTGTGTAAAAGCTCACACTGAAATCATCCACGCAGAACTCCTCTTGAGTGAAACTTTCCCTTCACCGCGCTTATTGATATTGTCTCCGTGATGGTGCAACTCCACTCTGCATCCAGAGTCAACACCAGCAGAGACGGAGGCGGTTTGAGTGGGCGTGAGCCCAACGTGCTGAAACGGCCCAACACAAAGACAAAGAATGGCTTCCCGTAACACACAGCTACCACAACACAAGTAAATCCAGAACATGCACCGACACGAGGTCCCATTGCCACCAGCTAATCAACATGAGAAACTGTTGATTCGTTGGGTGTTGCATATTGGAGAGAAAAAAAAAACAATCAATTGGATGCATGTTTAAACCGTGGGATTGAGTCCTCTGGATAAGTATAGATAAATATCTTCTTCTTCTTTCTGTTCTCACTCGCCACGCAGCTCAGAGGCGAAGCTATTCTGATGGTAATGAAAATAAATACAGGGCTTGGGAATCCATGTCCAGTCCAAGAGCTATTCATCTATGAAGCAACCTCATTCTTATATAAGAGTCCCTATTTGAATTTGGTTCACATTGGTTTATTTAACTTGATTTCCCTAAATAGGGTCCTGATTGGGTTGCGTAAGGCCACTGGGATCTCAGTGAAAAACAGGAGGGAGTGATGGGACGAGAAGAAGGGGGACACTGGGATCAGAAGGGGGGGGGGGGGGGGGAAAAGGGGGGGGAGAATAATGTGAGAGGTGTTTTAGGTTCAATTTTAACGTTTATTTGTCCAAGTGGAGAACTGGTTTGGCAATGAGGAGTTACACTGACATTGCATAAATATGTAAGGCACTCGCCAATGCAAGGTGCTGAAAACAAGCGATGTAAGACAAATCATCACTGTCATCACATCCTCTGTGCCACATTACAAGATCAACACGGTCACTTAATTTTTTCCATGTACATTCAAAAGCCAAAGAAATACGGGATCCTTACAGCAGTTTTCCTTCAGAGTAGTCATATCTGTGTGTTGTAATACATTGTGGAGGGGAAAGTAAGAGAGGTTTGATGAAGAGATATGCATACATGTCATACATATCCAATATAGCTCATATTTCGTGTGACCACCCATGATTAAACACAAAATAAGCCAATAAAGACTAACATAAAGAGGCAACGAGGAGGAGAAAAGCAGGACTATGTCCATGCATTAGTCTTAAATAAAAAAACACATTAGTGTGGACATGGTATTTGTTTAACACCTGTCAGCTTTGTATCTTAGTGTCACCAATGCTGGCATTTTCTTATTTTCTGAAATGGGTTTTTCCTTGTTGTCTTATTGCTTTCCCAGTTTGTTCAATAAGTCACTTTTTAGTTCCTGAAGCTCTGTACAAACTCAACTCAGTTCTTAATATTGGCCTATCCTCATTTTGCTTAACATTTTTAACGATTTTTACAATCAAATTTCACATACTTTTGTATCGTATGTGGTTCAGGTTCAAAGAGACCATAAAGCAATAATACTGCACTCCATTAGCACTCGAATACATTGGAAAAAAAAACATTTGGATGCAAGACATGAATTGGGCTCTTGAATGTCAGAAAAGCATGTCCAGGAATTTGGCAATATCTGCCTCTAAGTGCTTTTAATGGTTTTCAGAGAAGGATAACAACCCATTGTCGGCTTTCGCAAGGCCATTGAGATTTTATGGATGTTAACCATTTGGGTATTTCATAATGTGTCTGCACCTGGGGAAAATATAATATCTTCAACAAGCTTTCCATGGCAAACATTTGCAGGAAATGACAAGAAACAGGAGACCTAGGGAAGGCCTTCCCATGACTGCTTGTATCACAGAATATTTTTTGCAGATATCTGGCCCCAAATCCTTTGTGGATGGTACATCCAAAGTAAATCTGGAGCTGCAGCTGAGTGAAATGAAAAACCCAAGAATGAGTGGGATGATTTATTCACGACTCATTTCGCATAGTGCAGACAAAACAACTGTTCAGTCGATAAAAGGGTGCCCACATGGGGTGACTCCAAAAGCCCAAAAAGCCCCACGGAAGCACCACCATCAAATTCCAGACTGCCCTCCTAACACACAGAGACAGGTGTGTGTGTGTGGCGAGAGTGTGAGAATCCCTCGCTAGTGTTACGACAATGGTGAGAGATCACTGACTCTTTAAGCTGAATGTATAGGTTCCAGGGTCAAGTTTTTTTCTCCCACACATGGCTCATCCGGTGAATAACCCTCTGTGCGGTGTGGCGGTGCAGCCCATGGCCCATCCGGAATGCCGACGGAATTACCACGGGGATATTGCGGTGGGATTCCTGAGTGGCCACTGTGACATTTCGGGATTAATCATGATGGCCAAAAGCATGAGTGCCTGTTAATTGCATTATCAATGGATGGTACTGTCTGGTTTGACCGCCCACTCATATTTGAAGAATTCTCTCTTGTCCGACTCTCTGTGGGGGTTCCTGTATTCATCCATCAGAGTGGAAGTCAGAATACTTTCAATTTAAGACTACAAATATCGCAAATAAAAGTTGTTCACTCTGTTTATGCCTCAACCACGTTTTCAATAGGTGCAGCAGAAAATGCAGATACAGTTGGGAGCCCTAAGCCTCGGGGGATCAATGGGCAGTGAGAGCTATGCGGACACTGAGATCCTCCTCTGAGCCCCAGTGATTGTGGGATAAGACGGCGGTCTGCCGAGGCGTCTTAACAGAGTGCGAGGAAGCATGTTAAAGCAAGAAAAAAAAAACCCTCATCTTCTCCCCTTCTCAACATCTGCAGCCACTCACAGTTTCCATGTTCTGGCTTGATGAGCCACAACACATGCGGGGTCTGAGCGAGTACAAGCACACACGCACCACACGTACACAACGAAATGAGGGGCGACAGTGCTGGTGTGCGAGTGTGTGTGTGCTTGTGTCTATGTTTGTGTACACTAGAGGCAGGGGAGAGATGTTCTTGGCCGGGGCACAATCACGAATCAGACGTCTTTCTTTGCCAAGGACAAGTTTAACTTTATTCTGCTTATTTTTGGCAGCAGTGGCCCGAGTAAATCACAGCGCTGCTTTATTGGCAATCGCTGAGAAGCTGCCACGGGCCACAGCCCAGCTCCTATCCTCTCACTACGTCAACAAGACTCCATGCCGCGTGGAGGGCAGAGGTCGCATGGCTACGCGACTGCAGGCCAGAGAAGGGGCACGTGGGGAAAGGAGAGCAGTGGTTACAGCGGGGAAATCTATTTTTTTTAACGTCTCGAGAAAAAAAAACAGAAAGACAGCTGCCCTTTTTTTGTCTGTGACAGACTGACGAGGAATGTACAGTAATACTAGACTATGATTTAAGGAGGATCCTGACAGAGTGTGGAGTTTAAAAATAAGTTTCCCAAGGATTTGACAAAGGCCCTCACTTCAAATAAAGTGCACTATTTGTTAAAAAATCTCTGTTGACTTTGCTCAGGAAATAGTTTGACATTTTAAGATTGGCTTACTGAGATTTGGATGAGAAGACTGGATGATAGATTGATCCCTTTTATTTTGGTGTTAGGGGTTTAATAACAAATCATTGTTTTTTTGACTTATTTAAACGTTTTACCTCATCACGCATCTAAACTCGCTTTTTTGCTCTTAACTCATGCCACCTGCAACAAGAGACGATATGCATTGCGCGACAGAATGTCCTATTCTGAAATTTGAATGCAGATGTTAAATGGCTTAAGCTCCATCCAACACATTGTGGTTCCATCATACATCAATTAAAAAAGTCAATTTAATGAAGGATATAAAGATGTTGTTGCCCCATTGGATTATCAGCTGATTCATCTTTTTATCTTTACACGAAAACAAGAAATGAGATGCAGCTGGATTAGCCAACACCAAAGAACAACAGAGCAACATTTCCCATTGGTGGACTCTTTCCTGTTTTTTTTCTCAGATGAACGTGTTTATTGCTGTTCAGGAAGCCTCCACCCTCTTATTGGTAACTAAGAAAAAGTGTATTTTGTTTCGATGTTGCACTTCTGGAACATGCATCTGCTACCATAAAAGTAGATGTGAGAGAAAATATTTGAGTTGATGTTGGTTCTCTACCAAGTAATGTAAAGGAGTCAGCGAGTTCCGCCCTCACTTGTTCACAGTTCCAGGTCAAGGGTTCTGGGGGGGGTTTGGTAAAGGGGCTGTGGCGTGTTAACAGGGATACCGGTGTTGGTGCTAAGAGTATCATTGCAGGGGGATTAGTCAGAGGCTCATCCAGGAAGTTACCCTAAAGACAGCTGTGGGGGGCTCTGATGGTCCTGGGAACAAACGGCACGGCACTGCAATCACAATAATGTCATTTAAAGTGTGAGAAAAGCCAAATGCCGCAGCCAGTTTAAAAACACCGTGAAGTCTGGGACTGACACATGTGCTGGGCCGGCTCACGAAAACGCCCGGATTTTTGGCTTTCCACAGTGGAGGAGTCAAGTGTCTGCAGTGTCACCGCTACGATTCATGCAAAGCCGTAACTGAAACCTGCTCTCTTGGGAGCCCTGGGCAACCGCTACTTCGGCGTGTGTCACAGTGTGGTGTGTGTGTGTGTGTGCGTGTGATGAGGAACGTGAGAAAAGTGCAGTGGAACCCCAGGGGGTTTCAGACGCACAGACCAGAGGGGTAAAATACACAGAGCAGCCCCGGCTTCACTGCACTGTGTAAAACTCCAGTAGAGAAGTTACACTGACCAGAGCGGCGAGTGTGCAGACGACATACTGTTGCACATTGTCTGTCGGGAGTTTGTGTTTTCACTGATGTTCTGTGTTGTAAATGTCAAAACTATTTTTCATACGTAAGAAACACCTTCCGCCTATGAAGAGATCTAGATCATGAAACGTTTCACATTCTGTTTTTACTTTTCTTTCAGTAAGCATTCAAACGGTCCCTAAATATATTCCCACACACTCGTTAAGGGGACATATTTAAATGTCTTAAATATGCACTTGATGGCTACCTATGTTGCTACTGTCCCACCAGCTGATCTTGAAGATATATATATTAAATATATATTGCAGTGTTTTTCCATAAACTGCTAAACGGCTAAAGTCAAATTTGTCACAAAGATAGACCATATTACATAAGCTTGCATAAGATTTATATATATTTTTTTCATTTACTGGTATTTGTTTTGTTTTATCCAACACTTGTATCTCATTATTCAGCCGCGATAATCCAAACCCTGAATAGCCATGAAAACAGTATTATAGTCCTTTGAATCAGAACTATGGCCTGAACTTCTTGAAACAATCAACTTCAGGTCCTGATTGTTTCAAGAAGTTTTTGTCCTGAATCACTCACACATACATGCACACGTTAGATCACAAGTCTGATACGCGGCAGATTGAGAGGAAGGATGAATAACAGGCTTGTGTTGACGTCACTGTGGCGGCCTTGAAAAGAGCCAAATAGGCGTCCATTCATAATCGCTAATCATAGAAAAGTCGCTTGGCAACGGCAACAAAACACAAATTAGGCAACGTGATTCAGTGAAATTTCATAAAAGAAGACATAAAGCCCTGGATGGTGAAGGTCTGAATCACAAGTGTTGTCATGCTCCATACAAGATCTTTTATTAAATGAATGATCACACACACACGCACACACACGCGCACGCACACACACACACACACACACAAATAGTCTCCTTAGCATACTAAATAAATTATCAAAGCACTGTGCATGCTTACACATGCCACGTGTTCAAACACATACATTCTCTGGCTCACGTGAACACACACACACATCTCTGTATATTGTGGAGTGTCGTTACAACTCCCTGTGGATGAAATCCCTTTTATTAGTGGCCGGTGGCCCGCTGGTTGGCTTTTAAACCTGGCTGTGTGTGCCTCAAGTCTGAGAGCGCAGCGAGCCATCTATAAATGTGATGATTGTTGCCCTGCGTTTTCCCCTGCACTGTGTAAAAACACAGCCAGTGACCTCCGTACTTCCCACGCTGGCACCAGTCTCAACATCCCACTGGCCCCAGAATGGCTCCCGCAACAGAGCCGCAAGCTCCAGTCGCCTACACTTAACTGTAATCTCAGCGCAGTTATTGGGAATTCAATAAAAATAACAGACGCTGAATCTCTCACCTAAATTACAGGGTTGAGTGTGGGGCTGATTCAGGGGAGGTGGGGGAGGATGGAGGGGTATGGCGTGGGGGTCTTGATGAGTAAAAAGAAGGGGTGGGTGTACTGAACCCTGAGTTATGGCCACAAACTGACCACTAATGGACCAAACTCACACTCCTCTATGATTTGTGAGTGGCCCCAACATTCTCGTCCCTAGCTCTCAATCCAAGACCTGCGCAACCCAACTATTTATTTTCTCCATCCTGCAGTTACTTCCTATATCCAAAGCAGCTCTCACTCAGGGATTCAAGATCCCTTAAGGAGTCACAAGATGATTCATGGAGTGTGAAAACGTGGATCACACAGCTGTGGGATTAATGACTTTCCCCACATGGAATTAGTGTTTGGAGACTTGGACCCTCTAAAATGAATCAAAACTATATGTATGATCAAATCAGATCATACATATATGTTCACACCCACAACACGGAGCTGTGATTATGGTTAGGCTCAGCTCAGCCTCATCAAGGCGGAGGGAATTGACAATCATCCAACAATCTTCCAATTCAAACAGCCATATACAGCGAGGTCCAAAAGTCTATCAGTCAGCCCATATGTCCACAATCCTGTTCCAAAGTACTTGACCATTGTTGTCAAGGTAACAATAATAAACGAAAATGAATATAAGGTATTTGACCTATTCCTAGCACCTAACTTCCTCTTTCCCTCCTGTCTTAATTACATAAGCTGCAAGAGGTCACCTCACATTAAAATGCACCTTTGGTTGGCAGAAGTGGCTGCACAAATGACAGGCAGGCTTATTCTTTAGGTTCGCAAGTTTGAGAAGATGTTGAGATTTTTGAGTTTTGAAGGACGAGTATTTGCGATGGGCTGAGTAATCAAAGCAACGTGATATAATCAACGTTCGTGTTTCATAAACACATTAGACTGAAATTACTATTGAATAAATGCCATTTTTCAAATAACCTGCACATCATTTTCTATGGTGAAATGTCAGCCTTCTTAAATGAACACTAATGCAGATACTGTCGGTAACCCCATATTGGATGCATCTTTTTTAATTGGCTATAAACTTGTATATTCAGGGCCCCGACTTGGCTGCGACTGGCTTGAATAACCTACTGCTTACTGGTGGGCATTATTCCGGGGTCCAGCAGCATGGGACTCCAAGCAGACCAACACAGGGAGGGGTTTTACTATCCTTGGACACAAGGATTTCCAGAAAAAAGGTACAGCAGCTCAGTTGGAGACATGACATCGGTTGAGCTAACACTGTAATGATCCGTGTAAGGTCTCTTTTACTACACTGGCTTACTGGTTATGTGATACGAAATGATTATGTTTTTAGGAGGCAGGCGGATGTTTGAAGAACTGAAGGAAACATGAGGAAAAGTAACAAGTAATAAGTGCATGGACGTACAATAAATGTAAGACTTTTTTCATTTTAGCTTTGCTGCAAATTCATCCAGTCCATAAAACATTTCATTTGGTGACGCCTTCTCTTGTCCACTACTCCGGTTTGACAAGAAGCCGACAACTCAGAGCAGCCAGCTGTTTCTCATTTTTCTTCTGAACCCCCCCCCCCCGTCCTCCACACATCCCCTCCCTCAGTCTTTCCTCCAACTCCATCCAAACCCCCAGCCCACCTCCCCTCCACGAAAGCTTACCTGATATACAGATTACACACACACACACACACACACACACACAAACCCAGGAAGGGTGGAGAAATAGAATTGGTCTTTAGCCACGTTACAGTTAGGACCTCTCATTTGCTCCTAGCACATGCATAAAATAATTAAAAAAACATTTCATTTGGTGACGCCTTCTCTTGTCCACTACTCCGGTTTGACAAGAAGCCGACAACTCAGAGCAGCCAGCTGTTTCTCATTTTTCTTCTGAACCCCACCGTCCTCCACACATCCCCTCCCTCAGTCTTTCCTCCAACTCCATCCAAACTCCCAGCCCACCTCCCCTCCACGAAAGCTTACCTGATATACAAATTACACACACACACACACACACACACGAACTCAGGAAGGGTGGAGAAATAGAATTGGTCTTTAGCCACGTTACAGTTAGGACCTCTCATTTGCTCCTAGCACATGCATAAAATAATTAAAAAATGTAAAACTCCGCCTTAACAATATTTAATTTTTATACAATAATTGTATTATATTTACATCTTAAAAGATGAATATGGATATTCGTGAGTCTGCTTTTATATGCTCATGATCTCTCCCTTATTTTTAAAGCCATTGGCATGTGTCGGCCGTTTGCCTGTGCAGTGATAGTGTTGTGAGGGCCCCCACATGCAAACACACAAACACAAACTGTCAGATTAGCTCCTGACATCAAAAAGCAGTGCTTAGTCCTGTTTTCCTGTCTTTTACTGAGCAAACAGCACAGGTAAATGAGCAGTTAAAGGCAAACACATAACTGACAGTGCCTCTCTTAATACCCCACCCCATAGAGATTTTTTTTCCACAGAGGAGTGATGAAATGATAGAATGATTCCTGAAATTTAAAGCTGTCAAAATAAGTCTATGGAAACGTGCGTTTGTGTGCGTCCACAGACAACCAGCTCATTTTCGCACTATTTGAAGGCGTTTGAAGAAATATCCAACTGTCACGTTTCTCACACACATAATATCTATGTAACCTCATTCATGCATCTGTGTGTGTGTGTGTGCATGACACACACACACATATCCACAAACAGCATCGTTGTTCTAGCCCTATCTGGAGGGTGAAAGATAAACAAGCATTCTTTTGGGGGAGATGAAAGAAAGCAGGAGTGATTGTGAGGAGGAGGAGAAGGTAGGGAGGGGTGTTGATAAGATCTGACCCTAATTATGTGGGTGAGATAGTGCTCCATATTGGAAGGGGGAAGGCTCCTCCCACAGATGCACAACGCTGCTGTCACATAACAGTTGTGAATCAGGATATGGGCAATCCCAAACTCCCACAAGTTTTACCAGGTTTGGACTCTCTAAAACAAACCTGATTCCTTTAACATCACATGTATATACAAACAACTTTTTTATTTTTTGACAAAAATAAATGCTTTATTGAGAGATTATATTAATGCCTCTCGTATCCTAAAGCAGGAAGCCAGTTATGTCCAAAGATTGTATTTTAAATCCGTCGAATCCCTTGCTTCTTATATTATTCATGCTAATCCAAGCTAACCATCTCCAGCTCTATATTTTCAAATGGAAAAAAATTGTGCCAAACACCACATTTCAAACATTAACAATCATGTATTTCTGTAAGTTTTAATATGTGTCATATAACCGTCCAACTAGTGGTGGATTGAATTGTGTCACATTTATACATAAGTAATTATAATTCAGAGATGGCTGTTGAAAAATCCATTTTGGCACGTAGTTTGATTTTCCACTTTGGCATTTCCAGTTAAAGAGAGATTACACATGTTCAGCTGTTTAATAACTTAAAATGACTGAATCTTTGTCTGGTCACTGAACGTCCCTTGAGGATCGTCTAAAACACAGCTGGTCAGCAGATGACACAACTCTCGGCGGAAACTTGGCAAGATGCCATAGTCAATGTGCTGATAGATGAAGAGTTCAAACTACATTGTATAAACAACTGATTTAATGGCTGGACAGAGCCAGTTCAAAGATTTGATTCGTTTATCTATGCATGTCAGAATTATAATTGTTTATTTGAGATGTAAGTAAATGGTACATTTTGCTCTTTCCTTATAAAAGGCCATCAAGGCTTTAGATGTAAACCCACATTTACTTAACCTATTATAAAGTTGTTAATTAATGGAGTCAAGTCCAAGACATGATGTACATATTTAACTAAAAATCCAAATCAAGTGTCCTGGGGACGGGGATAAAAAGTAGTCAAATGGATGTTTCACAACATTGGGATCCTCTTATTGTACATAACTTTATACTAATTACTAATGGGAGACTACTATTTACTCCTGAACCTTACTTACACTATATTGCACAATGTGTTCAGCACACTGTGTCACTTTGCTGCAGCAGAGCAAGCGTAAAGCACACATTAACTTTTTAAGGTGGGTGAGAGTGATCCAAAACCTACACACTGTCTTTCGAACCAATGATTGTATGAATATAGAGCAGAGCAGCTTAGAGTCTGTAAGTCTGTAATCCTCAAACATCAAATATGGTATCTGGTATATTTTCCTTCAGTCTGGTCAGTGTTGTACACTGTTCAACTAAAAATAAAGTCAGGTGTTTGACCGGGTAAGTTGAGAACATTCCACTGTTTTGTCTTATTACGTGGACTTTAAATCATTTGTAGAAGCAATGGAAATGGCTAAACAGTTATGGTGTTATTCCATATCAAGTGTGCTGTTGTCGGACCTTTCCAGTGGAGATAACTGCATTGCCATTGTTATTATACTCCAGTGAACTTAAGCCGACGGCCTTTGCTGCTGCAAAGCTATGGATGGATAAGCTTGGTGCTCATCAGTACCAGTCACGTCTAAATGTGTAACTGAGGAGGAAAAAATGTGGTGAGGGTAATATTACCATGCCGCAACCCAAGGCCTCATAAATCACACAAGGGCCAATCCCTCAAGGTAAAACACTCTGAGGCGCACTGTAAAAAGAAGCTATCAGGAGGGCTGGGTGATGTTTAGATGGTGTGTGTGTGTGTGTGTGTGTGTGTGTGTGGAGGATTTGAATGAAAGAGAGGGCATGGTGATAAGACTGAAATGACTGAGGAATGTTTACTTTAAGAGTCAGTGGTGCTGGTTTGTCCAGGCCAGCTGAGAGTTATCTGCAAAATGAGAAATCAGGGAGGAGGAGTGCGTGTTTGTACGTGTGCGTATTCATTCCCTAAGTATTGTACAAAAGGTCAATGGGCTAAAGAGCCGAGTGGCTTGCACATACAATAAAAGCAGGAATGGCCTAAATCTTGCCGGATCTTTCTCTACATCTGTCTTTGTATCCATCTTGGTTTCTCATTCTTTCCATCAGGTTTTTCTCTCTTGCTCTCCTGGTTTCACTCTCCCCCTCTCTCCCTGTTGGGATTTAACGTGGATCAGTGTGCCCTGCCGCAGCCAATCACAGCTCTCCTGAAGTCTTTTGTGCCAAATGCGAGTGTGTTTTTTGAGTTATGTGTATTCAGTGGACCGCAAAATCTAAACACACGTATGCACGCAAGCACACACTCACACACACACATTCAAACTCAAACTCGCACACACACACAAACCTAATCAAATTCTCCTCACATTTAACACATTTACAGTGTTGTCGGAGAGGCACCATTCCATTTTGTACTGTTTACATATGCGTATAGTAAATCCACAATTATTGATTAATACATCATTTTATATGTCCTTGTCTATTGTAAAGGCAACTGTGTACTGTTGAAGCATTTTCACAGGTTTACATGTTAGGAGAAACACAAAACACCGCCTACTTGCATTACCACTTCTACTTACTAATGTTAGATTAACAAAAAAAAACGTTTGTGTGACGCTATATGTAACATCATGGATAGTGACAGCTACATTCCCCTGGTACTCAGTGAGAAAATCCAGAAATGGTGGAGGAAGTGGTGCGATAAATTACATTGTTTTCCCAGTTTTTTGTGGAAAAACCTAATTTGAATTTCAAATGTCCCAGCAATCCGGTCATGCACTTTGACACGTAGTGGCATGTTCCTGTATGCAGTAACAAAAACAACACCAAAACCCCATGTTTGGGTCATTTCTGGTTCCAACCAACAGCTTAAGAAACAGGGGGTCTAAAATTGAGATATTTTCCTATTCCTATAGTCCCCCCTCTCTTCACACGCTCTGCTGCTTTTCATTCTCTCAGAAGGTGATTGCTGTCTGTTTTTCAATCAACGTTCACAGTTTCCTGGTGAATGGGAGGGCCATGATACTTTACAGATGTGTGTTGGGTGGGTGGGTGGGTGTGTGAGCACACCAGCGCATTTCTACTGATCTGTTCTATCAGATGAATAGCGCTCCCGAAATGTTGCCGCAGGTTTCATCTGTCGATAGCCACGAGTGGGGTCCAGAAGTCTGAGGCCACCTTCCCAGAAAGTTCCTGTCCATGCGTTTGTTTGTGCATACGTGCATGGATGCGTTGCCACACCCTGCCAAACAGCATTCGCTTTTCCTATCACTCATAAAAAAGCAAGACCCAACAAGTCTGCATTTATTAGCCAAACCAGTCCTTTGGAAATCCTGCATAATCCTGCATAAGTCCCATATAGCCTCTCTATAAACACTCCAAAAACTTTACCTCATGCTTTGCCTCATCCAGGATCTGCATTTTCAACCACCGTAGACGAAAGATGGAGACAACCCACCGCTCAATAATCAGAGACAGGCCGATTGAATGGTGAGCAGACGAAGAGGCAGCCAGCGCTCGTCATTTGGTTCACAGTTAAAAAAGATGTCAGGAGACTAGTGGAGTGTTCCTTTCATATGGGAATCAGGATATTCCCGTCAGTGTATGTCCCTGCTGAAGTTAGGGAATTGAAAGGATTATGGAATATCATACGGTAATACAATTTGAATTAATGGAGTTTATTGAAATGATACCATGTACTGTAGATCAGTAGCGATTGGTCATGCATGATGCAGTATTTACTCTTACCCAGAAATCTTGTTTATTTTAACAGTAATCATGTCATTGTCATTCAAGCTGGTGAGGCGTTTAAAGATCTGGGGATCGGTGCTTGTGAATGTGGGACACAGTATTCACACTGGTGGCCACACACATACACTGCAGTATTTGTGTTGACAGGAAAGAATGAGAATGCTTACCTGTGTCCTTGGCTCTCCAGCCAATAAAACTCAACGCCCTAACGTTGAGTTCATAGGTGAACGGTGTTAAGCTTTTTAGGCCTAGCCCTCTCAAACAAACAAGACTGGTTCAAGTCAGATAAAATATCTGGCCACCTATCTGGCAGATCCTGTTGTGAGCCTGCTGCCAGAAGGTCCAGTTCTCTAGTACAAACATGTCTGAAAGTGTGGGCTGTGTGTTGAACTCTTGAATGGCGAGCTCTTTCAATATTGTATGTTATTTGTCAAGTTATATCTAAGATTTTTATACTTCAATCTAAGGGGCTACATCATGTTCATATTGGCAAGGACTGATAAAAAATAGATGAATAATGATTGATAAATAGATGATAAAAGTTACTTTGAGAAGTAGCCTTCTTAACCCACAAACCATATCGTGACAAACAAGCTCAGTGTGCGTTGATAAATTCTGGCTCAGCTCTACAGTTTTCATTTATGGTTATTAGTTCCACGTTGGTTTTGTTTATTGTAGTCCAGATAAACTGTGATCAATGCAATGTTTCCCCGAAACACATTTAAAGCCTGTCAAGATAAAAGTTTCATTATATGACTTTATAAGATTTTTTAAGGACAAACAAAAACCCTGCTATTACCAAGAGTGTTACCTGCTGCTCCAATTTCTATCCCTACTTTCAACCTAGAAGGAAATGTGTTCATACCCATTTGTGCAAGAGGCGGCTGGAGAGATAAAAAAAGGAAAATAAATAATGTTTAAACCAGCAAGCAAACAAGATCTTGTCATATCCTGCAGCATTTGAGAAATGGAACGTGGCTCCATCTGTAAGTTCTGGTTTCCGCATGCCTTTAATTGAAGATCTATGGGCTACCCCCTGAGTTGCCGTAGAATTTCAAACACTCACCAGCCATAAACCATGTTACCAGGCCCCCGCTCTGAGGGGTCACAACACGGGACATCAGTCTAACCAGTGCACCTGATTTGTTTTAGAGGAAGATGATTACTGGAATAGTACTTGGTTCAAGTCATGTGTATTACTGTCTTTATTTAAAGAGGCCGCAGGGAGCTTCTGACGCATGCTGGCTCTCCAACAGAGAGCAGCAATGAGAAACAGACCGTGGTAAGGCGGTGGTGTGAGAGAATTCGATTTTTGACACGTTTTTATGACTCCAGTTTAATACCACATACATGCGATAAAAATACCTCACACTGAAGGAAACGCTGGTTAAGCCAGGTAAAGATTGAATAGTCCCACATTTGGAAATTGGGTATGGACAGAAAAAAAGGGTGAGTGGAGAAACACAGTAAAAGGCAGTAAAGATCAGCTACACCGTAACTCATGATGTCAGCTTGGTGGCCAGTTTGGCAGCATTAGCTTGGAAGATCCCTGAGAGTTGAAATTAATTTGCCGTGGGTGGATCCACATCCAATGGGGACACATTCATGTTCCAGCGTCCCATACAGGCTTGACTTCCTGCTGTCCAAGCGGAATGAACAGAGTGTGAAAAGACCATCTGGAAAAATGAAGAGGTGATCCAGCAGAGGCAAGGGAGGAACGGAAGGAGGCAGATCCAAAGTGAGAGGGAGCAATGGTGGGATATTTAGTTTCTCCATCAGAGGAACAACACAGAATTATAAACTGTGTCTTACTACACTCACATGGCTGTGAAAGCTGTGTGTTATTTTTCTTTATTTAAATGCTAGTGTTTGAACAATTGATCTTAAACGGTGTCTTCTGTGGTTGTCTTATGAGAAGTTTGAGAATATCTGGTATAACTTTTGATATCTTTTCTTCATTTTATCCTGCCCATTGAGATTTGCGGTCATCGTACCTCAAGGCTTAATCATAGGACCTGTTGTCCTCTCTTCAGATGATCCCATTCAGAAGAGAGAATATGTTTTTTATTGGATGATGTCCATCATTATGAACGTGTGAACCTGAAGGACTTTTTCTACAGAGATCAGTGGAATTCTCATAGTTTTCCACGGTTAAATTGCAATCAAAGCTAATGTTCTCTTCTTTTTCCAGAGACCTACACATATTTGTTTCTGAATCCCAGGTGAAGTCTTACATCTGATTTCCTTTCTGAAACCTGGTATTCTCATAAAATAACCATTGCCAAACTACACGTTTTGACAAATCATTTGTTTTTAAGCCAAGAGGTTGGAGCACAATGTCATTATGATCAAAACTCCTCACACAGCTTTTACACCTGTATTTCCTTCTTAATGCTGGCTTTCAGACAAGTTTAGGACTGGTTCTATAATCAATCAAACTGCTATTGGAGAAGTTACATTATTGACTACATCATACAATGTTTAATGAGTTGTGGTTCATTACCCCTTCATATGAATAAAAGCGCCTGCTTGTGCCCAGCTCAAAGTTCATGACTTTTGGAGAACACAATTAAACTGAGATGTGTGTTTTCCATTTTATATTTCACATGTGCATCATATGACTAATTGGAGATAATTGTAATATACAATTTTAGATTGTAGTTTGGCTGTCTGTTAAAGCTAGTAAAGTTAATCCACTGCAAGAACAGCGCCACTTAGAAATGTCCTTTACTAAAAATAACAGATTTTATAGGGTGAATATGGGACGTGAGATGTGAATTAGATTAAGTTACAGGCAGTCAAAGGGAGTGGAAAGGATTGACGATGTGAATGGGAACAGGCGGACAGAGAAACAGTCCCAGGTCAAATCATTTTCAAACTTTTACTGTACTTTAACCTGCTTGGAGCACCAGCAGGTTAAACAGAGTTTATGCCATTAAAACAGCTAAAATAGTGGCAGGCCAGGTTGCCAGCTACAGGAAAGTTCAACAAACTGGCTTTCAAATACTCTCAAATGATGGTCTAATAGTTCTGGCACTGGTTGTATTGTTCTATGTGGCAAATCCCACCCATCTGGCACAGAAGCAGAGCCAACGCAAATCATAAAAATTATCATCAAAATGTGCTTGGCTTAGCCTCTTGGGCCCCTGGTGGGTTGCAGAGGAAGGAGAGATGGAAAAATAGAAGAGTTATACTATCATCAGTGATTCTCTGGCTCCCCCAGTGGGGCAGCTGAGGCATCTCCCAGGCATTCTGCGTCCATTTGTCATGTTCTTATCTGACATCCGTTAAACATAATGGAGAGCAGATGCCCAGGAGATGGATAGCTAACCATAACACCCACACAGATACACTGACACACACACTGACATCTGCAGCATCCATAGAAGTAGGTCTAATTACATAACAGTTGCTGTGGAACATCGGCAACCATGCCCGGCTTTCCTACCAAGAGATGCCTTCGTGATAAGTGACTCCCACGTACATAAATACACAAAATGACCACCCCTAAAGTTCACTCAAACAAACGGGTGTGCATGCAACTGCATGTTTGCACAACTATACATTACTGATTGTAAGGTCACAAGCAGAAAAAGACCAAAGCATGCGCACAAATCTCAATTAGTCCAACATTCAGATGTAGTAATGTTGCAATCTAGAAATGGAAGAACAATTAGCATAACGCCTTGGGAGAGCAACGCCCCTGAACCGCTGTGGACATGGAGTCATCGTCCAAGAATAGAACCTCAGAGAAAGGAAGGGACGAGAGGAAAGGGAAAATGTGCAGTGTCACCGGGACCGAAGTCCCCATCTTGCCTCCACACATGCCAAGAAAAACAGCCATCAGTAGCCACACCGATGGAGAAAGAGGAAGAGAAAGAGAGAAACAGACAGGGAGGGATGGAAAGAGTGGGATGGTACGAGGCAGATGGAGAGAAATAAGAGAAACAAGCAAAGGTAGAAAGGGAGGTGATAGGGAAGCCAGTGTGAAATATATAGTTTGCAGTGAGTGTGGAGGTCAAGGCTAGAGAGACGACGTAATTGGGCACCCCCCCTCACCTCCAAGCATACTGAGTGTTGATTCGAGGTGAAGTGCCGACGCCGTAGAGACGGGGGCCAAGGGGGCCGCCCGTTTACGTGGAAACGAACAATGTTATGAGTACAGTTTGTCCTCTGATGTCATTCTGCTGCCTCTCATGGCTGGGCCTTCAGCCATACCGCTTGTACTGCTGGTAACCCACTCACACGCACTGCACTAAAGGCACACACACACGTACGTACATACGTAGGTATATAGTGGCATGCAGGGCTAGAAATCACACATACATGTATAGAAATAATAACACATTAACACTCACAATTTGTACACACACACACTTAAACATGCAAAGGTGTGAAACAGCCACTAAGACTTTATGAATTTAACACCTCACTGTGTCGCTTGCTTCTCGGATCATTATTTCACCATGAATCACCACAAATGTGACGACAGTGATGATGGTGATGGAAAATAAAAACTCATTTCTGGAAATGGAGAGGGTAAGCTGCTGAAAGGTGTTGGGAACCCCCCCTCCCCCCCTTCCATTCGGAATAGAGCCTCCAGGTCCAGCCTACGTTGACTGATTCTATCTCCATCTGGGTCTTTGGCGAGAGCCGACAGATCCTGTCACCATTGGCAAAGTAGGTCTCCACATGCAAAGTAATGGGGGCACGCCCTGAGGCCTGTGAGTGCGCGTGAGCTCAGGGACAGAAACACACGGTCTACCTGTGTTTTGCATAGCATGAGAAACAGATTATCTTATCCACATAGTCTGTGGCCATGCCTCTTTAGATTTTCAACATATAGAAATGCTGCATTCAAAACGTTCACACATCTACCACCGTCCTATGCGTGTGTATAATGTTCTAAGTTGGCCTATGAGACACAACGAAAAGAAAGTTTTTGTGTGTATGTCTTGATTGATGAGATTTAAGTCTCTCTTTACTCTACAGCAGGGCCAATTCCAGGCCAATTGCCCCAAAACGGATGGAGAGATGGAGCAGGGACCCCTTACTATATATACTTTATAAAATTGGGTCTTATATTAAACTGGGCTTAGTGCCATTTATAAAAATGTCTCCAACAATACATTTGCGTTAATGTGTATTTAAAGACATTTGAATTTGTGTTTAAAAAATGTGTTTGAAATTTCAACAGGGGGTCGCGAAGTCTGTTTAAGGCTCAGATCAACCAATTAGGACATTTGGTTCACAGCCCTGGGAAATGACTCAGAAAAGTTCAAAAAGCAGCTCAAATGTGTTGATTTGGAATATTTGCGATAAACTAAAGGATTTCGTTTATTTTTTGGGTTGAGAAAATGATTTTCCTTAAGCTAACCAAACTATTTGCAAACCACTCGTGGCTCAGCTGGAGAATGTATCGTCACAAAGTTGGAAACAGCACTGTTATTTTTTAGCACAGAAATGGGAGATACGTGGTTCTCACAGGACAGCGATGATAACATCAAATGCTTCACAGTAGGTTAGATGTAGCTCCGCCCTGAACATATTATTAAAACTTTCAGTATGTATTGAGAGCCTATAAGTCCATAATATAAGAGAGCATTGTGGCCACAGCACTATGGCCACAGCAACATCAGAAACTCCCACGTCTTCTATTAAAGCACTTCATGGGAGGAAGGACGTTTAGATACTAAGGCACATCTTCTTCAATTCTTCAATTTTGATTTCTGACATTTGTCACAAAACAGTGATGGGCAATGAAATGTAAGATCTAATAAGTTATAAGGGGGAAACACGTATTTACCGCAAGCTTGAATGTATTTTGGCTGACAAACCAAGGAGTCAGCTGATGAATCTCAGTTGACGTAGGTAAGGGGGAGGCCAAAATTCAGGGCTCGCAGCCACAATGTTAATGATAACAAGAGTTAAGTAGCATCATCTCAATTGTTGATTGTGTTGAGTCAGATGCTGGTCCCATTCATTATCAAGCAGAAAAATGTGAACTGCCAAACCAAAAAAATCAGATCTCCGCAAAAATCTGAATCGACTTGAGCTTGCAGTAGAAACATATTCTTACTCTTAAATGTCTATTTGATGAAGTGATAGATGTGAAGTATTGATTTACATTGAACTGCTCAAATTATAAAACCTGGCATCAAGCATTGGACATGATTTGAGTCTCGTCTGGGCCTCTTTGAATTTTAGGTCAGCTTCAGTAATTTTATCAGACAGTTCAAATGCATATCTGACAAAAAAAAATCCTGTCAATCCTATAAGACTGCTTATATCAAAATACAGACTATCGTACAGCCTACACTGAAGTATAAGTTCAGAGACATAGATGACTGTGATGTTTTCCAACAATTAAACAACAATCCAACAAGCAAAAAAGAAATCCAGTTTAAGCTTAAGAGCACCAACTAGAGTATAGAACTACTGAACTTTGCTGTAGGTGAGGCCAAACAAGACCTGGCCTGCTCCAAGCATGGACTATTAATACATGACTGGATTTGTCCTTGTGTTATCTGGTCTGGTTGATCTGCAAACAATTGGGTAGGGTTTATCTTGGCTCATGGGACATTACTGGTTCTGAGTCATGTCATGGCAGATGAGGTGTGTTGGGATCTCGAGATAATTATATGTATGGATTGTATGATTTGAAGTTTCTTCATTTTTTTTCTTGCAGGTGTTGTCACCCTTAACAAGGACCTCTGATTACTGAAGGGTAGGATTTTGCAAAGCACTTAACGGTAAGTCTCAAACTCTTATTTACAGCAATGGCCTGAGGGTAAGAGTTGAATGAGATGGATCAATCACACAACCAGTGGATGCACTGCAGAATCACCACCACATATCTGGGGATTTGAGCTAGCAGCTAACAGACAGACAGGTTGGTCGATTGTTTAGGAATGCCTATCTGTAAATGGAGGTCACAAGTGTCGCACCCTTCAACAGTCCTTAACCAATCATTATGAATGTTTTCTATTCTGTTAAATATAAAAATAATAATCAGCAAAGAAGAATACGACTTCATTTCAACCCATTTCAGTGACATACAGTAAGAACTGTTTTGCAATTCTATATTGACTTGGATTTAATAGATATAACAGTTTATCCTTTTTTTTTTTACTTTTATTCCGGTAATTAAAAAATAAACAAATTGCCCTGACAAACAGGCAAGTGTTCTGCAGGGTTGTGTGGATACATTCTATGGGGAACCCAGATAATATTAGTCCACCCATAAATTCACAGCTTTCCAGGGGGCTGAATGTTCTTTGAGCAGCTGTGATTGACTGCCACTCCAAGGGTTATTATTTTCTGGGTGAATGGCTACATCTTAGGGGAGACGGCAAGTAACTCATGCCTCCAGGACCAGAACTATAAATCTGTGCCTGTGTCTGTGTGTTGGCGTTTTGCCTCGAGGCTCACCTAATTCTGCTCAGGAGCATGCCCATCAATCAATTCTCGTTATGACCAAAGCACACAGGAAGGCTGGACTCAAAAGCATGGTGTCAAAACGAAAAGTAGTTTGGCGTGGCACGCACAATGCAAATATACAAAACAACAAAAGCTATCAATAAACTAATTTATATTTACCGGATACAAACCTAGCTATACTAAATCCAATCTCATTTACATGAAAAACCTGACTTAAGCACAAGACTATAAATGATACCTGCAACACTTGACAATTGGCACAAGAAGAACTGACACAGGACAGTGGAAGAAAAGGACTATTTATAGATGAGGTAAGTGGGAACAGGTGGAGACAATCAAGGGGGGGGCAAACACCAATGATGGTGGGAAAACACACAAGGCAGGAAGTAAAGGGATCTGGAACGAGAGACAAGAGGTTAGTATAAAATAAAAAACGGGAAGTGAGTGACAAGACTACACATGAGTAAAAATACACTAAAGATGAAAACTTTATCAGACATCAAAGTTCTCACTTTGTAACTGTAGGGACTCAAATACAGATGATCGCTACGGTTTCCCCCCCAGAAGTCTCGGGTGCAAGGGTGAAAAGGCCAGTTGCACAGGTGTCACACCGTTGGCACGCAGGGCAAGTGATCGAACTCTGGAGCATTTTTGTCCTATCTATCTTTAAATAAGCTGCAAAATCATTTTTTCATTTTATGAATGGTTTTATGAGAGTATAAAATTGGAAACTGGACGAGTTGGGTCGTAATGAAGTAAGCATTATAAGACAGAAGCTAGGGTTAAAACCAAAGACCTCATTGGCTTGTGTTATAATGGAATGCAGCATCCAGTGTTTTTGCTCTTAAAAGGGGGGTAATAGCAAAAAAGACTGATCTTATGTCCCATCATGTGATTCGATGTGGTCAGAAACACAGCAGAGCGTGAATCTTGTGGAGTACCAAGGCAGAAGAAATGGACTATGAGAGGAAAAAAGTAAGATATACAAAGTTGGCAGAGCAGACTAGTTGCCCTTTGAAGTTTGTCAGATAAAATGTAGATAATTGGCTGGATCAAGCTCCAAAGTAGATGTTGAAAATTGTATCCAGATACATTAGGACAGTCTGGGTCTGCGTAAAACTGACCTGTAATCATGGGGTCCAGCAGATTGTGATCATCATTTAACACGAATGCTGAATTAAGAGCAATACTAAATATTGACTCCTACACAACTTTAAACCGTGTATCCAAGGAAATGACCTTATAGTACCTAATAGACCTTGAAACAGATGTCCTGCATGAGGCAGAGAAAATGTTTTTTTTATTAACTGTATCTTGTAAAATAACAAATAAGTAATTTCATTATCCTATTAAAAAACATTTGTGACACATTGTGCACAATGAATTCTGGGATAGGAAAGATCCAACATTTGGAGCCTTTGTGTCCTCGTGTTGGAAGGACACGGCCATTAATTGTGAGCTACACAACTGTCACATCACATGCACACTTAATAACTGACTTTACTGGTTACAGACTGATGTTCGAAGTGTGGCGTGAAACAGTTTGCAGTGAAACGGTTTGCAGTAAGCTTTGATTTGCAGTGACCACGGGTGGTGGGTAAGTTGGTGCACCCCTCGGACACACCGTTGATAGACGTTGATTTCCTTAACTGGCATCCGCCCACTTAGTTGATTTTAGTAACTTTCTGCTGGAAATGTGTTTTTATAGGAAATAACTTGAGCAGTTAACATTAATATATTGTAATACACTTTTAAACCATTTTCCACTATAATTACATTGAATCCTCGTGGATTTTCTCCACCGCAACTTCCGGCAATTAGGAATTTGGTCATAAATAAATGTGATTTATTTTTGAACCACATTTATTTTTTATTTTTTTTCAGTTCACAAACTTGTGTAGCCTTTGTACGTGAAGTATTAACGTGTACAATTCATATTTCCTGGGGCAAAATTCCCCAGGTGGCATTGTCGTATTGTTTTATTCGTTGGGTCTGCCTGCTTCCCCACGCAGCACCACCGCCCTGCCACATAAGAAATTAACAGGCCTGCGGTTAGTGCAACAGGGATGACTCACTTGCCGGTAATAACAGCCACTGTTGTGATGTGCGTAAATCAATCAAAACTCAACAACAGTCTTTAAAATGATAAAAGATGTGTGCTGAACCGCGTCATATAAACTGCACAACCTGTTTGCACTGGAGGTGTTATGACTAAAACATGCACATGTCTTTTAAAGATACTTTTCTGAGGTCTGCATGTCTTGTCTGATGCAAATGAGGATAGCATGTATTGATTCGAACTAAAATTGTGATTATTGTTGAATCTATTTAAAAAATAGCTGAGGTAAAGAGGTTAGTTACATAAAACACTTGGGCGTGTTCCCCACTGCTGTTTCCTTCACTTTCAGCTGTCCTAAATTTGTTTCAGCTTTTTAGTAGCTGATAGAATAGTATAGATACTATACTGATAGATACTGGTTTGTCGACCAAAACGTCTACAAACCCAGTCGACTCCTTATCGACAGCCACGTTTGTTGTTCAGCCATGTTGCATTAAATATCCTCTGGATCCTTACAACAACGTAATCCGTGGAAATCTCCGCTCACTCTGTGGACCCCCCGTCAGCTTCTCATCGATAGTCTCACATTATCATTTCCCCAAATAGTAAAGAGAGGGTAAATCATTGTGACCAAGGCCGGACGCAAGGACACACTCTGAATGGCTCGATGAAATCCGGCCACAACAACATCTCCCTGTGAATGTGGGAAGGCAGCGGCTTGCAGACTCGTGATCGAGGAAAACCATTGTGACAAAGGCTGCGTTCTTGTTGTTATTGTTATGATACAGCAGGACAAAAGTGCACTTTTTTTTCTCTTGGCATAGTGCTCGGCTCAGTGCACTCCAGCTGCTTCGGTTTCCTCCTTCACCCGTCTCCCCCAGCAAGGCATCTTTCATGCCATTGTGGATGTGACAGAGTGGAAACACAATGAGACAAGCACAAACCCAAACTACACTTGCCCTGGCACCACTGCTGCATTGTGGGACCCGGTGGGAGGACATGTTGGGTCAGGGTACACACGAATGGAGCATTTGCACCCACGGCTATACATTTACAGTTGAGAGAGCAAAGACAAAGGACATTGATGTAGATATATGTGTCTTTGCCAGTGCTAGCCTTTCTTCATGCCTTTTGAAGTCAAAGGTTAAAGAAATTCTCATAATGGGTATCAATCAAATCCGAGTTTCAAATAATTTTACCAGTAGGGGATACACAGTCAAATGTCTGTGATTAACTGAATAACGGTTAATCACTATTAATAATGCCCTTTATTAACATGGTATCAACCAGCAATACGAAAAAAAGTTGGATGTTACAGTAGGCTACAAAGCTACAAGTATTAAGTTAACGCTGACAT
The DNA here is from genome assembly GCA_016785305.1 of Colistium nudipinnis. NCBI lineage: Eukaryota > Metazoa > Chordata > Actinopteri > Pleuronectiformes > Rhombosoleidae > Colistium > Colistium nudipinnis. The sequence continues at coordinate 2,351,174 of JAFBJU010000111.1, read as the reverse complement.
AAACCTGAAAGCAGGGAGAAAAATAATTTACAACATCTCTCTTGAATTAAACCAAGAAATTGTCTTTTTTTTTTTCCAATTAATTGCTCGATTTAGATTTTCTCTGATGTTGATGCAGTTTTTGGCAGGGCAGTTATCATGGAAAAACATGCACTCTGTGCTAATGCATTAATATGCATGTGTGTCCACATAGTTAGAAAAAAAGGCGTGTGGAAAAGATAAGCAGTGCGTTGATTGCTTATTTTACATCCCTAAACGTTAGCCAAGAGGAATAATGGTAAAAATGGATTGATTAAATTTAAGAAATGACTAAATGCTCAGCGGAATCAGCAACAACACCTGTTTACAGCAATTATTATGAGCAGAACTTACCCCAAGGGGCTCTATAGGTAACAATTACAGCCACCACCTACCTGAACCTCCCTCATCACTCACATACACGCTAGCGCACACACACTCCTCCTGACCATGACCCCAAATATCCATCTTGTGTATCTCCTCAGCACCGTCCTCCTCAGGCCCTTTGGATAATGGTAAACACTGTGGTTAAATTATGGTCTGCGCTCGTGAGTCCTATTCATGTAATTGTCTCTTGCAAACTGTGTTAATGTCATGCTTAGTGTATTTCTTCACTCACGTCTGGTCTTGTCACTCACTTCCTGTTTTTTTTCTTTTACATACCTCTTGTCTCTACTGCAGCTCCTTTAGCTTCCAGTTTGTCAAGCGTTTCAACGATTATCTGTAGTGCTTAGGTCAGGTTTTCCACATTAGTGAGAGTATAGTATGTATAAATAAGGGTTTGAATCTAAGTATCACTACCATCTAGTCTATTTTTGTTTATTAATAGCTTTGTTGCTTTGTATATACTGAGCTTGTCACAATTAATGCACTTTTCTATTTTACAACTGTGCTTTGAGTCGTGCATTTGAGTCGAGACTTCCTGGGTGCTCTACTTGTAACACATGCGTGTGTATGTATTTGTGTATGTGTCTATCCCAGTCCTGCTTCAGATTAAAGGCTGTTTTGTTTTCCTCTTCTGCTGAATTCAATTTGCAGCCATACAAGTGGTCTGTGCTATGCGGTTAACTTCTTCATCCGTTAGGTCATGGTCTGTTCTTCCATGACATCCAGACTGATCTGCCCCTGCAATCGGGCAGGTATTCTTATGGATCCAAAACACACCTAAACCCACCACCGTGTTACCTCTGAGATCAACCGTAAATAGAGGAAGGATCTCGTTGTTTAGGTTCACGCAGTGATTTATTTCTCTGATCAGAACATGATTGTTGTTAAAAATGAAATTTTACATCCAAATCCCCCTTATGCTAAAGCCTTATCCCACCAGTTTGTGTTTGAGTTAGAAAAAAAGGCTGTAAAACTGCTGCTGTGGTTATGTACAGCTGTCTACTGCATAGATAAGCAGAATTTATGTTCACATGCTAGCCACATTCAATCGTAACTGCCTGAGTGTTGCATAAAAAAGCTGGAATTTGGTGGATATTAATCAGATATACTTGGTTTAAAAAGAGGTTTGGGGAGAAGTATAGTTTTACTGCAAGATTTTAGCCCTAACTTAATCCTGATGACGTTTTCACAGCCTGTAGCATCGTAACATAAAAGAAAATAGGTTTCAATTTGCCCATTTGTATGACTGCTACTGTAGTACTGTTCTAAATGTGCTACCAGGCAGAAATTGCATGCCAGTGATGGTTGCGGGCAATTCCTTGTTTGTTTGTCCCAGAATCGGGTTGAGTATTTAAAATCCATGAAACTTGATCTGAGCGTAAACACTGGAAGCAGCGCAAACTTTTTGTTGCTTTACGAGGTATTTTCAAGGAGGAATATTAAGCTTCTCATATTAAACCTGAAACTTATCACGTTAAAGTCTGATTAAACAGAAAATGTAATCTTTTTTTATGTAATTATGGTTCTCTTCTCCTGGGAATTTAGTGCATATATTTATCGGAATCACTAGACCTTCAAATATTTTTCTAAAGTAAAAAAAAAAGCAACTCTAACCACTGTTTGGTAGCTCGTGAGCTGAGTGTTAACAGACGGACCACATACCAGTGTGACAGGCCTCTCTCCATAAAACAGAAAAAGAGTTCTATGATCACCCGCTGTGGAGGGTTGGGACTCTCATCTGCTGCTACAAGAGCGCTGAGAGATGGACAGATTGGAGGATGGGGGGCCGGACTCCTCAAACACAATCTTCCATCGCACAAAAACACAAACCTGTGATCGGATCGTCACCTGCAAAGATAGACAGACATGCGCGCACACACACACACACACCCCATCTATTTACGTACACACCCTGCCCAGGTCCACACATCCCTGCGTTCAATTGAGTGTAATTGGAGAAACATAAATGCAGAAACCTCTTGGAATTGTCGGGATAGGCTGCAGCAACAGGTAGCAGGAAACAAACTAGTGCTTTTGAATCTGTTATCTGTTAAAACAGGTCATTGCAGGTG